>CAJINU010000086.1:205334-265559 GCA_905178165.1 Amoebophrya sp. A25
GCAGTAGATGTATAGTAGCGAGGGTCCTTCTCTCTGGTTGTGGGTTTATTTGGTGAACCGGTACCCCATAGCGAATAAACCTGTGCACACAACCAGAGAGCTGAGCACTCACCGGAGGCGTTGCACAGGGCTCCGGCCTGCCTTTGAAGGTGAGACCTATGGGGCTGACAGGACGACGATAGCGCCGGCGCTTAGTTAGTTTCAGCAGTTAGCAGGACACTTTAGGTTACTTGTCGATAGTTACCCTTTTCTCTTCTATATCTTCCTCTGGTCTGTCTTTTTTCTAGTTAGGTCGGCTCCACCACAAATATAATACTGCCTTAATATGGCTGTTGCTCGTCAGGGAAATCTTAGGCAGATAGCCGAGTAGATTCGTATCATCAATATGGCTGCTGCTGCTATAAGCGATTAAGTAATATGAAATCAGATATTGGAGAAATGTTGTAGTAAGTTGTTTGAGACACATGATGAGGATGAACAACTCTATGTATAAGTACATCTCTTGCCACGACGAGAAAATGATCCCTTTATAAGTGAATCAAAAACAGCAAACGGGAAGACATTGACCAGCTGCACAAGGATTGCCAAGCGCTGATGGACCGAAGAGAGGACGCCTTGCAGAAAAAACTTGCAGCCATGGAAGCACGACACGAGCAGGCCTTATCAGAGATGGGAGGAGTCATCGACAAGCAGAACCATCAGATCAGCAATCTGCAATTCGATATTAACGACATCATCGAGAAAACTGACACCGCGAAGGGCATGATGAAACAAGTTCGAGGCGCTATCATGGGTATAAATATTATTTCTTAATACTTATAATTAAGGGAAAGGGACACTACTACTGTTACTGTAGTAGATGTTGAAACTTGGTAGATGAAAAAGAGCGTTGCAACAGCTACAACATCTCACTCTTAGGAAGGCTCAATCTCTTTCTCTCCATTCCTTTCAATCTCTCCATTCCATTCAATCTCTCCATTCCTTTCACCCTTCTACTAGGTGTCCCCGAAAGCGAGTACAAGGTGAGTGATCCGGATAGCCCTGATCCGCATGTCAAGCCACACGCGAATAGCTTCGACTACACGAAACAAACCTTGCACGACTTGCTGAACGAGGTCGACCCAAAGTACGTGCCGCCAGTGGGATCTTTGTGCGTCGGTCCGCCACCGGCTCCGATCGGCTCGCCTCTACTGGTGCGAAAAGTCGACTACCAAGGGCATGATGTTCTAGGCATCACAGCAAGCAGACAGTAGTTGATGCGACCTCTACTTAGCAGGAACGACATAGTTAGCGCAGCAAGCAGAGGACAGTTGTAACCACGACGTTCTGCTAGTACTAGTGGAAAAGATAACATAGGCATCACGGCAAGCAGAGGACAGTAGAAATAGAGACCTTGTTTTATTCTTGCTAGAATAAAGTAGTGGAACGGATTAAAAAGTAACAGGGATCATTTCAATGTACTATATAGTTGGTCAGGTGAGCAGAACACAGTTTAGTTATTTGTTGTAACTGGGGAATTTTTTTCTTGTATGATGAATGTCATTGGGTCGTAAACAACTGTTCAGATCTATCGATCTTGTATCTATAATGTCTCATCGATTATTGGGTATACGTATACAACAACTGTTCAGAATCTGAAATGAATGAACATCATCGAAGCAGTTGTACTGGGCGGGAATATTAGTTTTTATGCATCCGAGTCTTGTTCTGTGGACTCAATCTACTTACTATCTCTATGGGATGATCCACCGGACAAGGAGTCCTCTAAATTCAGATAGGAGTCCTCTAAATTCAGAGAGGCTCCCTAATGGAATCAGGCGGGCTTAAGTAGATAAGGATGAACTAGCAGTAACTCCATTAGAATTGAACAGCAACACTATGTATCTATAAGAAGGTAAGATTGGTGACGACTTAAAGGACCAAGAGTCGTAGAGATCAGTCACAAACAAAATCAGCATTGTACCATAAAAAATGATGCGCACAGGAATTCAGGACAAGGAGTCCTCTAAAAAATTCAGATAGGACTTCAGATTCTAATTTTGTCTAGAGGTCTGTGAGAGGATGGACCCTCTGTATTCTGAGACTAAAAGACGCTGTAACGTGACAAAACCTCCGAGGCGTTTGCCACTCTCTCTTTCACTACTTACTTCTTAGGCTCATGCATATATGCGACCGGCTCGGCAGGGTCGTGGTGAAAAATGGCCAGCGCAGAACAAGATGAAGAGTTTGAGTTTCATCTTTTTGTTGTTTCTATAGATGTCTCCTTCTATACCCAATGGGCGGGTAGATGACGACTAGCTACTTAAAAACGCGAAAGAGAGCATGAGAAATATACAGTAGTCGCGTGTCTAGGCTTGGCCTCGAAGCTGGAGATGAGGCGGATTCTGTACCATAACTGAGTGTAGCGAGTTCTGTCTGCGAGTGACTCGATTAGATGAGAGCCCAGCATCTTGTTGACTACGAGAGTGCTATTGATGGTATGTTGTGCAGCATACACAAGGAGGTCTACCGCAATATATTCAACACACCCAGAGCCAGAGGAAGAGTAGTTTTATGCACGAAGATGTAATTGAGTTTCAAATTGTGATTGTCAGTTTTGTTCTTTTACAATTCTTCAAAAATTGAATTAAAAATGTGATATTAAAGACAACTAAGTTGTATGTGATAATGATAATCTGTGAGACTGAGAGTGCTGTTGTTCCTCTTGATCTTGTATTCTTGACGGCGGGAGCCTCCTTGAGCTGGTGCTTATGCGAACAAAGAAATCGGGCGAGATTGCGTTGACAAGAGAGAGAGAGAGAGACGTGAGCTTCCGCTCTCTTAAATAAAAGGTTCACACAAGAAGGTAGCGCGGAACTGCTTTTCAATCTTGTGCTTACCCTATCTTCTGACTGTATTCGGGGAACAACAATGTCAATTTATTCGAAGGTTTCTTGTGGATGTACACGACATGACACATAGATTATATCTGCAACTGTCGTCATCTTCAGGCCCATAACCACATCGCTGTAGTACTAAAGGAAGGAAAAGCGTGTCGGTCTATTTAGCCTGCCATAGGCGTTACTCACGCCAGAAGCAGTCGGTCGTATATAGCTGCCGCGTCTTTACTCGGGTCGCTCCGGAACCAGGCAGCTCTGAGTTGCTACGTGGTTCGAATGAATGAATGGACCACGCGATTGATTCCAATTAATTAGCGATAATTCGAAATTGCAACATCGAAAAAAAGTACCATTTCTACGAGGACTTATTTAGCTGACGACCTAGATGTTTCAATAAGTCTTCTCCTAAATTCATGGCTGTTTTCCTTCGTAAAAAATGTTTGCATCTTCTTCTTCATCTGCACATTGAAAAATCTAAATCTTCTGAATCACAACGGCTGGAGGTAGAGTAGAGACAGACCATGTGTGTTCATTTTCACCTTGAAGATGACCTTCATCTGAGGAAATCGAAATGACAGGTTCTCGTCTTGCTCTCTTGCTCATGTTCGGTGCCATCTATGACGCCCTTAAGGCAGTCTGCACTGAACTTTGTGCGAGATTAATTGTATTGTATAGTCTTGTCTTGGAATGCTTGTTGATGTATGGTTCTGGTATTTGGTAACCTGAATTTGATCCTAAGGGTTCTCTTCTTGTTTTCCCTTAGGATCAAACTCAGGTTACCAAATACCAGAGCCATTGACTCAGTTGATATATCTTCTCGGTACATTCGTTCCAGGATGTTCTATTTTCCATCGGTTAGCTCGCCAGAGCCAGACAGAAGAAATCGGTCCGGCGTCTGTGAAAGCTCAAAACAGCAGCTGCCTCTTTCTTTATTCTACCCCCTCCTACAACCACGACCTCCATGCTGCATCCCTGAGTAAGAGCCCTCAACAATTTTTCTTTTTAACTCTTGATTGATCGATCTTTTGAAATTCAACTCTTGATTGATCTTGATCAACATCGTTAACGCACTCATCTTTTTACTCTTCTACAGACTTAGATTAGAATAGATTGTTATATCCACTATCGTCTAATCACAACTACATCACTAGATTGATTAGAAATCAACGCGAATCTCACACCTGAAACCTTCCATTATAGAAATTTTCATCCAAAAAACGCGTAGTTGGATCCACCAAGAGAAGATGAACAAACTTGTATGAGTCTAGGATAAGACGGAGACAACCTCAAGCTGTAGAAGTATCTAAAAACTTCTAGGGACAAGTCTGAGAGATCCTTCGAAAAAATCGAAAAAATTCCAAGTCTCCGAATCATAAAAACAAATGAAGATGTATCATCAACATCCATCGTCGGGGGTGCGTCCGCAGTATTCGGCGGCGGCGCATAATGGCCACAACCTCCCGCACAATGGCCATATGATTTATGAGACGAGGCAACAAATAGAGTTGTCTTCAGGCATTTCTATTAGTCTCGAGAGAACACTTTATTAGACTTCTTACTTGCGCGCTAATGCTAAAAAGAAAAACCAATCTTCACGACCTGTAGTTAGATGTTATAACTCCTGAACATTCCAATTCCACACCGTCTTCTTCTAATACCCGTCCATATCGCGGGACCCTGGTCAAAAACGGCTACCAAACCCTGTAATCGTGGCGAATGAGGCAATTGGGTACGTCAGCATGTGCAACGACACACGATGGCGAAGTTACACCCAGGAAGAGCTGTTGCAACGTGTCCAGGACCAACGACTCAAATTAAGGCCTTATTTACCTCGTCACGAAGATGTGTTGTTTGTACTTGAAGAAGATGAACCTATAAGACTCTTCTCGAATAAATTCTTCCTCATTCTCCCTCTGTCCTCTCCTTCCTCATTCTGCAATCATCCCTACTTTGAATCATCTCCACGAGCACAATGAAATTAGTAGCGCTAACGAACTTTGTGGGCAAGGATTTTGTTATTGGACATGTGGATAACCTGGGAACAAACGCGACCGAAGATGGACAACTTGGGAAGAGGGTCCACGTCTCCAAAGTCGATGGAAATACATTCTATTGCGAAATGCACAGTACTATGATACATATTTTCTGAATCCGGTCGCGAAATGCATAGCACAACTCCTCTACTTCTTCACATTCGCAAAGATTTTACAAGGGAAAATCATCAAATTCTTGTTCATACTTAATAGGCACCGTTAATAAATCCTCATCGTCATCCTCAGCCTCACCATCATCCGTAACAGATGCAAACCCAAACTGTTCGGACCGATCGGACTGGTCCTCTTCTTCGGATACTGCCAAGTTGAATTTCGCTCCCGCTGCGCGTGTCCCTCAGTACACAGCGAGCCCAGAACAAGGAGCGGTATTTTTCTGTGTAGTTAGCACCCACGCACCCGACGAAGGAGAACATGATGATATTTTATTTGCTTTCCTTCACATTCAATTATTATTTGCTTTCAATTAAAACAGAAATATCGTGCCAAGGACTCGGATCGAGACTGGGATACACGAAGTGGGGCTAGTTCTTCCAGCATGGACACTAAGTCACGATCGCCGAAAAGGCTCAGTACCGCTCAAAGACTTGCGGTATTTTTTGGATTTTTTTTTATATTCCGCAATCAAACTTGTTTAGGAAAGAAAGTTGGATATGTTGACGAGTTCATTAATTTTGACTCAAGAAGTTAAAATAACTCACATACTACTTGACTTTCACACCGACAACCTAACAAATTCATCATTCTTCTTACTATAAACCATCGTATTGGTATTCGTATTGCTTGTCATGACATGATAAGAAACTACACGTGAATTTCATCTACAACTACATGTAGTTATGAGGTTGACTTACTTCGACATTGAAAAGAACGGATCTCGTGTCAGGTTGAGGAAACAACACCAATGGTCACGAATCAGAGCTAAGTAAGCACTCCACCAGTTACTTTGAAACAAAAACATACCTACAAGAATTACTTATACTTCCACCTCCACCACAGCGCGGTGGCACGAATAGCACAGCTGCGGGCACGGGGACTGATACCTCTATGTCAGATAATGAATTTGATTTCAACAACGGGATTCAAACCGTAAAACTCGAAATCGAAAACTTAGTGCCAGTTGGCAGTCTTCGCGGTGATGAACAGCAACACATGCTCGCATTGCGGAATGGAGGCATGGTACCTGCTCAGGGTGGAGGACCTTTATGATAGATTTTCATTTTGATTCTCCATTCCCGTAGTTAACCCGTGAATGGGTTAACGAGTACGACTACTACTACTTACTTGTTCCCAAATAAATCAAATGAATGTAGTTGTTGATGTATACCAACTTTTATGGTGCTAAAGAAGATAGATGAAGTGATAGTAAAGAGCACATCATCAAAATGCATTAGTAGACAATCCTTGTACAACCTCCTAGTGAAACCTCTCCTGCGTCCTAACGCACGATTGGAAACCTCTAGAACAGGCACTATCCAAATGAATGAATGAACAATTATCTGTGGTACACCTCCTCATGAAGAAAAGATCATAACAGGGGCACACGACACATGAGTAGATACACCTCCTTGATCAGTGAACAGGCCAACGCCTAAACCACTAAGCCAACTGCGCAATTGGCTTAGTGGTTTAGGCGTTGGCCTGTTCCCTTATCAATCAAACTACCGTCTATATCTCCTCTCCATCTATCTCCTCTCCTCACCATCTATCTCCCCTCCTCACGATGATCACCGTGTTCGTCTAACCTCCATGCTCTGGAGCAAGCAGTTCAGTATTGGTCAGTGGGAGAATAGTAGCACAAGGAGCGCCAGTTGGAACGGCAATTTGACGTTCGATCGAATCGAACGCAAGGTTGCCCAAGCTATCTTCTTCTTCAAAGGCAATCCGCCACCGAATGCCAAAGATCAGACATTATGATTAATTTTTTGTGAAGATTCGCATTCGACGTTTCAATTTTCGTCTAGTTGTGATGAAAGAAAGAAATATTGATGTAATTTTTGCTGCTCTTTCACTTTCATCTTCTGGAATTTGTTTGACCAGTATTCATCGTTCGAAGCAAGAGGGCTGTAATCTTTCATATCTCATGATAATTTCAAATAGTTTTTCTATTCCCACTTGCTTATAAATATGTCTCCTTTTTTCTCTCCTCCTCCTCTTCCACTCCCTTCATACGCGATTTTCAACCGAGAACTCTGGCAGAACCTTTCTCAGCGTTATCGTGCGGATGAACTGCACCGTCTGGATATCTTGGAACTTCTCCTCAAGGCGAAAAAATGCTCCTTCCTCAACGTCAAGTGCAAGGATCTTTGTACTATTCGCTTATAATATGATGTATTCACACTCAAACATCATCAGTCTTCTCCAGAATCAATCATCTACATAAGTAATGCTGATGCACCCAACTCAACCTGATGACACAAAAGGTATCTGGGAAGACGAGGAAAAGATTTTGAAGTTGGATGCGATAAATATCGACACCAACGCCAAGCGTTTGCGAATCAAGAACCCAGATGCTGCTCGACAGAAGCATAGACTTAGGGGTACTACGCGTCTAGGACAATCAGTGAAACAAGAAAAAGTCTCTACAAGACTAGATTCTTGTAGGACCAATTTTTTTATGTTACTTCTAAGATCGATGTGATATATCAGTCAATGAATCAGACAATCAACGCTACTACACAATCAATCAAACAATAATTCCTGCTACACCTATGTACACACATCCATCATCAAAAACAAAATACCCAGAACAAAACGTGTTGTACGCTTCTGCTCTGTCCGTTGTGCGCCCTGCTTGTGTCGGAACTGGTATGGTCAACTTCGGGCAGTTCGACTGGAGTCTTGCTCGCGATGTGAAATTTAGGACAGTGGTATAATACGATCAAGAGATGAACACCATGACGATTTACTTCCTCTCATCAACATAAGAAGATACTTTCATAACAAAGTACTTACGTATAATCGAAATCGCTCTCTCTACAACTAACACGACGTAGTACTACACGACCACTCACTCGCCTTTTTTTTGCCTTCTCACTCTAACATTCACGAGAACCAGTTGTACACGCGCTTTGTGAAGTTCGTCAAGTATGGGATGTGTGAGCGCTGTCAGGCGTACTATCTCGAGCGCGGTCAGCAGCAACAGCAGCGCACGGCTGCACAAGGACAGTTGTACTACAACAAACAACAGTCGTGATTGTTGCTGCGAACAACAGTCGCGATTGCTGGTGCTGTTGAACAAGGTGGAGTGGAGTGCTAGAGCAGTTCAGAGCAGTTGGATGAGAACTAGATATATTTTTTCAAATAGATGATACTCTTCAGAACTAGTGAACTTTTCAGAAGAACTACACAAACACATCATCAAGTTAGGATTTTCAGTTTTCTGTCATTTCAATACAACTCCGAATACAAAAAAAAATCAGATGTTATTCAATGTTCCAAGAAGCATATTGCCTGCACATGGAATGACATAACGACATCAACATGGATGAACAGGGGCAGAATACTGCTCTATCACTCTTTCATCATATGATGGATGTCCTCGAGTACTTATTTTGATGAGTAAGTATGTCATGTTCAAGAATTTACCACGTACCTTTCTGCAAAAACCTTATTACGTATCTATCTACTACGCAACGGCAAGTATCTATGAAGTAAGAAGTAAGAATGACTATCTAAAGTAAATCCAAGAAAAAAGTATGGCTAATGTTTGTTTTGCTGCAATTATTGAGAGCTACTATGTCTTCTAAAAAAATGAGAATTTACTACTACACGTACTACCACTACGCATACAACTACAGTGATTTCAGTTTGTAGTTACGCCGTGATTTCAGAACTAGTTTGCATGCGCTTGCAACGACAAGAAGCGACATCGGGACAAGACGAGCATGGCAGTCCATGATGTTGAAACAGAAGTAGAACTCCTTGACGTTATTGCCTTCTCTGTATAATTCTAAGAAAAAGAATAGTCTTAGATTGTAATGGCTAATTGCATTGATCGGGAAAAAATTAGAATTACTAGGTAATAGATGTTGATTTATTATATGATGTACTAGTTGTACCTCCAGATTGATTATATTCCACCTGATTGAGACGAACTCTTCCTCGTGAGGATGTTGTACTTATGCACAGACTTGAGGACAATCAATGTCGAATCCTTGTACTTACGAACTTTAGGATCTTGATGCTTGCCGGGAAGTGCCTCCTCGACTGGTGGGTTTTGTAACTAAAGTACCATGTAGTTGTACTATGATTCATTGTTAGATTGTGCTTGATTTGATTTCAAAAGTCAGTGGAAGTTCCAAGAAGCAAGTCTATGAAGAGAATCTGTACAAATTTTGTGATGTTGCTGTTTGTAAACATGATGAAGATCTTTCATTACTACTGTTCGTTGTATATATGGTTTGATTAATGGGAAAATCGCACTTAAACAACCGATTGCTTTTATCAGTTCAACTGACAAGCACTTAGGCAAAAAAAAAACTGTTTTTTTGCTCTCACGCGGTCTTGACATTAAGGAATTTTCTTTTATGCGCAAGTAGGCGGCCAGGCCGTGGCGGGAAGGTTCGTTTGTTCTTGTCATATCTGCCAGTGAAAGAACGAGGACCACACTGGTCTTCATTATGTATTTATCGGTTAACAATATTGAATATCTTTTGTCGTGTCTGTGTGTGAGTGTGGTGGAGATGGTCAAGCTGCAGGAAGAGGAGTCCATGATTTGAACTACAAAGCCATCTTGAAAGATCGAATGGCCCGGTCAAGAATTGAATACCAGCACGTGGTGTTGATGAGGATCCTTGCATGTGTTGTCATATGCATATCTGCCAGCAGCACACCCATACTACTTGGTGAGATTATTAAGAGGCGATAAAGAGAAATAGCAACCCCGTCCATAATATCTACATTGTCTAAAAAAAAGAAGCGGAACACTTCTCTCCTTATACAACCAAAGTAAGAAGACCACACACGAGGAGAAGCTACTTTCTTGCTCAACATCTTTCCTACTTATTATTCATTGTACTATTAATATACTTAAATAAAATAAGGGACAACAACAACAACATAAAAAGTACTGTGCTTAAAAAGACCAACAGAAGAACAAGATGTTCTCCCGTTCTTGTTCCCGCTTGGGTCCTGGACGAAAGAAGCGTAGTGCCTTCCACGAATGGAAGAGACGCGCCATTGCTAGCCGAGTTCTGCAGAGCTTCCACACGACCGACGACATCGATCCCTTTAGCAAGTATCAGTGGTTACGGTCGTTCATTGGTTATTGATAGAATTTTCTAGAACTTCTATCAGCGTAAGCTTTGACCACTTGCTTCTCTGTAAATGTTAGCCGAAGAGGACTACTCAGGTTCAGCCTTAAGACTATCAGCGTAAGCTTTGACTACTCAGGTTCAGCCTTAGACGAAGGGAAAGTAGGTTCGTTCTGCATCCAGAGAATGCAGAGTGTAGTGACTCCTCCTCTAACCTAAATCGCCCATCCCTTCCAGAGCTGGAACATGCCTCAGGTGGCACCAGATGCGAGACCTCACAAGAGTCTAAAAGCCATATCACACTACGACGAATCCAAAGGCTGGTTTCACATCATAGATTGCAAAGGATGGGGCGTAGGGAGATTGGGTAAGTACTTATTGCTATTTTTTAGTTTCGATGTCGAGTTGTACCAGAACAACTAGTGCTAGGCTCTAGTACGGGTGCTACGGACATTTCAATCAAAAACGGACACAAATCTTCACGGTCGTCTGCCATCATCATCTTGCTGCTCCTCCTCTTCCGCCTCCTCGTCTGCTCATAGTTCTACAGTCATTCTAGAGAACGCCTCTTCAACTCACCCGCGACCATCTGCTACAACCAGCCTCAAATCAAACAAGGTACCCGCGTCGCGTCTCTCTTATCTGGCAAGCATCGGCCAGATGTGAAGCACAGGGCTGTGCATGGAGACAGCGTTATTCTAGTCAACGCAATCCATGTGACCTTTCCTGGCCATACCTGGGACACAAAGATGTACCGATTCAAAAAAACGAATCGCTGGACCGATCCCCGAGGACCGAAGTTCATCACTGCGAAAAGATTGTTTTATCTTATGACCGCTTGCAAAACTGTTGTACTTCGTTCATTCTCGTTTCTGTGCTGACTTGTCTAATGATACTGCAATGCGGAGTAAAAAAAGCTGAATAAGTTAAGTAAGGCTGTAATTGCAAATACCTCCTGTCAGGCACATTCATTCATTCATTCACTCATTTATTTCGTGGTGAAGAAAACATCCTGGGCAACATCCCTTACTTAGTTATCACTCACGTCCTCACGTCGACGACCTGATCCAAACCCCTTCTAACTCCCTGAATCCATCGATGATCATGAATCTATGCGTCAAACGCATGTTGGCCAACCACTACATGAAGAACACCAAGTACCGCAAACTCCTGGTCTACCCTGGTGCAATACATCCACACTGTTAAGATGAAGAAGTGACTGTGATTCTTCTTGATACACATGTTGATTATGTGTAAAGGACTCTCTTTTATTATCTGTTGGTACTGTGGTGAAGATGTAGTGTAAGTAAGTGATTTAATATCAGTTAGAAGAGGTAGAGGTACTGACCGACCTTGTTCCATGTGAGCAATGCAATCGATGACCGTTCTAATCTTCGGGCATCCCGCAAGTAATAGTACCAGTGCGACGTGGAGAAGTATCCAGAGCAGCTGCTAGTGGCCCACGAGACACTTTTGATATCACTGCAGAAGACGGCAGGACACAACTAGCTGTCGAAGGGTTGTTAGGAGGTACTAGTTCATCCACCACTGCTAGTGAGAGCATGAAGAACACAGGACTCACAGGCTTCTCAGAAGATCAAGATTATTCTTCAACGAGGGAAGCCGACTCCTCGAGGACACATCAATCGTCTTCAAGAGAGCAAGACCTCTCCTACAGAAGTTATCCAGACAGAGCAGTCAACCCCTTTGCCTATATGAATGGTGCTTGTGGAACAAGTGGGGCTTCTGAGCATTTTGCTTCACATTACGGCTACTACAAGAAATTGAAATCCATCTTCCCCAGCATCTTGCTTGCTCCCGTGACCAAGATTGATAAGCCCGAAGATGGATTTCTCTCAGCTCTAATCACAGCAACAAGTACAACAAGACCAGCAAGACCACCAGGATCAATCCCTAGACCCAAAAGTAGCAGCACGTTTGAGAAAACAGGCAGAAGCAGAGGAATGGCCCCTGACGGATCCAGCGAAACTCGAATTCAGGAAAACGAGAGCGCAAGGATTCAGCCAGTATAAAAGAGGGGGCCTATTGAATCCTCCTAAACCGATTGGATAGCGATTGCGATATTGGTGTAGCTAGATTTGATGTGTAGCTATCGATGTGTACCAGAACTTGAGAGTTTTGATGTTATCGAGAATATAGAGGGCATCGCTAGCTATTGATGCACCAGAGTTTGAGATTTTTGAAGATGTTATATCCATATCGTTCATGCATCGTTCTTGATGCAGGTGAACCTCAATGCTATTGCACCTTGCAATCAGATTGCAACCTTGTGCCAGCTGCTGCTCAGTTATAAGGACCTTGTTCCTGACTCTTGCGCTTAAGGGCACAACGAGATAACCAGGTGACGTTGTTCCTTAATAGTATAGCCAAATGATTTTGTCCTCATCCTCAATATTTACCCTGATCCTGTCAGTTTCTTCCACAAAAGGGATAGAGACAAAATCGATGATGTCACTGTCAATGTGAGGCGTCGCTGAGAAGTGAATACGGCTTTCAATGCCGAAAAACCAAAAAATGAAGGTGCAACAAAGACTCGTACGTCGGCGTCTCTGTGTCACAGCCTCCGCAGTGTTGCAACTATCTTTGGTCAACGGTTTGAAATTCAGCGAAGACGAGGCGGCTTCTTCTCGTAGCAGAAGTCTTCTTTCATCATGGACGAGGACAGCGCCAAGTAGAACAACTCAGAAGACGTCGAAATCTGGAAATGCTTTCCTTGGCACCTCGGGTCAGGATGATGATAAGCACATCTTCCCTATTGAAACTCACCATCGTGGCTGCTACAAGTTCAAGCAGGAGGCGCCTTCGACTTCGACTTATGGAATTACAAATACTTCGCTAGTAACTACAAACTCGTGAGTCATCCCCTTTCGTCCACCAGACTCTTTCCTTCTTCTTCCCCTGCTTCACCTCGACTTCCACATCCAAATCCTCTCACTCCCACTTCTAACACCAAGGTGGCATAGCCTCTTTCAATGCAACCACTCGACCTAGCGCAGAGGGCCTGGACGTCTTGTTCCGTTCTAGTGGTGGGCCCTTTTCTGTCAAGGATTGCGCTATTCAGTGTGAGAGTGAAAAGGCTCTGCCGAAATATGCACTACTCTCAGAAGGCGGCGATATCTGCGAATGCGCAGAGGATCTGGGGAGTGAATATGCTATGCTGTGACACCGCGACTTTTTCTACTTAATTTGCTTGTGAATAATACTCGTAAATAATACTGGAAAAGCACTGCGATCGCGATGAAGAATGTCCTTTTCTCGAGATTCGCAACTACGACCATTTTCAAGATGTTACTCGTCCCTGCTAACTCAACATCCATACGCTAATCCCAACATTAGCACCGGTGGAGCCGAATGTGATTCCCGGTGCACAGCTGCTGGGGACACGGATAGTCCCTGCGGCTCCTTCGATGGCGAATACAAATCCGTTTATTGGTGGAGTCGTTGCACTGAAGAAGATGATAATCCATTGAATAGTATGGCAGGGAATGAAATTGAACATAAATAGTTCTATGTATTAGATTAGAGACTTAGAAGAGCCGTTTTGATCTTCGGTGCGAGGTTAGGGTTTCGACAGCAAGAATTCTCTCCATCCACTTTTCTCTCCTCCTTTCGTTTCCCCTCTTCACTCCCCACCGCTGCAAATGCGCACACGGTGTTGCGCAGACCGGCGAACATTGTGTTGAGGATTATGCGCAGTCTTGTGCCAGTTGCGACGCAGGCTTCACCCTTGATGGCGAAGAGTGTGTCCGCAACGCCTGTGAGTGTCCGCACGGGACAGGATCCGCAGGAGAAGCGTGTCCAGTAGATGCGGAGATTCGCTGCGAACAGTGCTTTGAGGGATACCACTTGATTATGATGTTGGACGGACAAAGATATCCATATCTTCGCGAATCTCGATCGGGTTAGTACTACACTTATAATACGTCTCAGGGTCGTTTAAAGTATGCTTTTTCTCATCTCCTCATCTGCAGCGCCCTTGAGTTTTCTAAGAAGCAAGCCCTAACAAGTCCATTCCAGTAGGTGCGGAGATTCGCTGTGAACAGTGCTTTGAGGGATAAATCATTCGACTGTGATGTATGGCAAGAAAAACAGTTGTCTGATTCTGAAGGTTGAAAGTGTACTTCCCTATCTGCAGCCCCTTTGAGTTTTCTAAGAAGCAAGGCCTAACAAGTCCTCCACCATCCGCATCCCGTTTCTAACTCCATTCCAAGAAGTGTCTTGAACGCAACGAGCGTAGCCACTCCGCAGACACTGACGGGACCATCGCCCATGACGTGTGCTGTCAACGAATGCAGCTGTGCGGGAGGCGTGGGGGCTACTGGCGCCGACTGCCCCTCGCATGGAGCAGCCTTTTGTTCCAATTGCACCGAACCGGGATTTTTCATGTTAGGGAAGATGATGTGATGAAGACCTATAATCGTTTGAAGATATTAGAGGATGATGTAGAACTTCAACAATTGGTCTTCAGGTGTAGGATTAAGGGTAGATTAAAGCTGCATTTGTTACCGTTTGTTATGGCTCTCCTAAGGAGGACGGCCATAACAAACGGGACAAACGAACACCAAGAACCTACCTCTAATAGGACTTGCGTCTTTTTGTGATCATGTTCCGACCTCAACGCCATAGATGCATTCCCTGTCTCTCCTAATCCAAAAAGCACCCGGCGAATGCGAGGAAAAGCAGTGCGTCTGCGATCTCACCACTGGCACCGCCGCAAAGGGCGTGGAATGTCCAGCTCCTCATGCCAACGTGTGCTCCGTGTGTCACGAAGGCTACCACTTGGATGGGCACAGTTGCGTCAAGAACGTCTGTAATTGCCCACATGGTGAGCACGCAGAAGGTGGCGATTGTCCGGTGGACGGTGCACTGAAGTGCACTACTTGCGGTGAAGGCTTCGACATGCTCAACGGAGAGTGCACGGAGAGGATGTACTATAATTGTGACTTTATCTGCTCGTGATTACATCGCCCAGAATACTGTATTCTTCTTAACACAACTATGGCAGCCTTAACGCGTTATTTTAGCAACACGTTATAAAGCAGAATATTACTAGAGCAGTACTAGAATCCAACCAGCATGCATCTATAACGCGTTGCTAAAATAACGCGTTAAGCCTGTCATAACAACTCCACCACAGCTGCACTTGTCCCGCCCATGGCGATCCCGCTGTTGGAGCCCACTGTCCGGCTAATGGCACGATGGCTTGTGAGCGATGCGACTACCATTACGAGCTAAACGCAGCTACGAGGACTTGTGACCGGTGGACCCCGAAATATGTGGGTTGCTTCGAGGACAACGGAGACCGCGATTTGCCTAATCTGGTGATGCCCGTAAGGGCTAAAACGAAGGTTATGATTTCGTCAGAAGACAGCGTAGATCTAGACATGAACTTCCAGACAGCAACACTGAACTACAGAAAAGTTTGTTTAGTATCTGTTGTCCTTCCCACCTCCTTCACCTGCTTCCATCAATCAAACCATTATAGTTCACCTTACCAATCCCACTTTCTCTCTCTTCTAACCTACGAAGAATGGAAGCAACGCCTGAGAGCTGCGACATTTGGTGTGCAGAGTACAAGTATTTCGCGATCCAAGCTGGCCACGAATGCTGGTGCGGCAACAAGATAGACTACACATCCAAACCGGAGTCAGACTGTAAAGCTTGTAAGCATGACAGTAGTCTAAAGTGCGGCGCCGGATGGCGAAACAGCGTCTACGAGCATGAACGTATATCGGCTTAAGATTTGATTTTGGCGTTAGAAAACGATGTTGACACTCACGCTCCTTTTGTTTCTCGATCTTCGATTACATGATCAGGATCATACTCCCTTACTAAATCAATGAAAAAGTATTCTCTCTCTACAACTACTATTCTCTCTCTCTCTGTCTCCCTCTCTCGCCTTTACCGTTCTGGCACTTACCTCACGCTTAACCCGTTACTTCTCCCCACCAAGTAGACCCTTTTCTTACTTCTTCCACTTCTACAAAATCACAGCTACCGTCAAGTACATCGGTTGTTACGAAGACCAAGGAGAGCGAGCGATGGAGATGCATGTGGACAAACACCACACTTTCCAGTCGTGTATGGAGACGTGCACAGACCCTCATATTGGAGGTGGACCTCATAATTAAGGCTCGTCTTGACCTTGATGCTATTGACAGAATTGACTTCATTGACATAATAAATTGACATAATTGACATTGATTCATTGAAATAGGCAGTGTTGCAAAGAAAAGCATGAATGATGCTGTATGATGCCTCAACTTTGTCTTCATCTTCGTTGACGCATCTTCATTTGCTTTTGCACAACTTGAGTACTTAGACAGCTAACTTGTTTGGGCCGACAGCTGCGCCTCGTTTGGTGGTCTCTCTAATCTGAATACTTCGCTCTCCAAAACGGCAAGGAATGTGCATGTGGTGCCGACTTCGCACGCTACGGACGTAAGGCGGATAGTGAATGCAAGTATGAATGTGCGGAGGGCAATAGCTTGTCCGGAAAAAGGGATGATGGATACTTTATGGCGGTTCTTACTTTTTACTCGACGTCGACGGTCTTTTGGTTGGTTGGTTGGTTGGTTGGTCGGTCGGTTGGTTGGTTGTAGTTAGTAGTCTAAACTCATCCTCCGGAAGATGCCCCCTTAGCGGAATATATATCAGGAGAAAACTCCTGCAAAACGAGGACATCATCATTCAGCAGGATATGGGCAAGTAGGGATCTTCAAATGAAGAACAAGGTCAAGCCTATTCAACATAGACACGCCTCTAAGCACTGCGGCGGCGGCTGGCGTAATGCAGTTTATGAAGTCCAGGCTTCCACAGCAGTCGGTGGCGGTGCCTTTGGGGACGAGCCTAATAACCTTGGCCCTGGATGGACCATGGTTGCTGGGATTGGATACCGATTTGCTCCCGGTTACGAGGGAGCGACAAGCTGTCCTTTGGGATCTGATCTTTATGGACGTGGAGGGTGGATTTGCATTTCTTTTTAGAAGATGGGAGTAGTTGGGGATTGACTTGACGCACAACTTAGAAGCTAAAACCAAGCAAAAAGCAACTTCTCTTCATGATTTAGAAGCAACTCTCAGCTAAGTACCTACATGCAATACTCCGCAGCTGCATAGAGTCAGCAGCTACATAGTCGCCTCAACATCAACCCGCCCCTTTCATCCTCCCGCGACTGTCGAGCTCCCTTCGCAGATGCGCTTTGTGAAGCAGCTAGTTGGTGGTCCGCGACAAAATGCGGTTGCTCTGGGCTTCACCGATGCCATAACTGAGGGTGAGTGGGCGCATACCGAACACGGGTTGCCGATTCTCCATGATTAAGGCAACTACTAAGAGCACGAGCAGAGTACAACTACTTATAAGGGGAAATATGAATAACTACTACTGGGACGTGAGGGAGGATGCAAACGCTGTAGCTGCTCTAACATGAGGGTCAGAAGGGCGGTCTAGAATGGGGTCGTGCCGAGCCCAACGACGATGGCGCTGGCGAAGACTGCGCAGTCTTGAAACCCGATGGCAAATTCAACGATGTCAAATGCTCTAAAGTCTCCAACGGAGACTACTGGTTGGTTTGCTCGAAGAGAGTGTAGAATTGCCACTAGTACTTACTACTTTTCTTGTCCTTCATCTTCTTTTCTATGGTTTTTTCCAAAGTCCATTTGGCTTTATTATGCTTATCATGCTAGCAGCATATTAATAGTCGTAGGGAGTTGTCTCCTCTCGTATTCTTCTTTTCCTTCTTTGCACCACTGCAGTGTAGTCACTGTTCAGGCTTGTGCATGTTTAATTATTTTTCTCTCGGTACATAGAAAGACAGACACCACGTGCGATTGCAAAGAGAATCAAAACGAAAATTGTAGTTTTTTTGTAGATGCTTCTGCTCTATGTTGCTGAGGATTCGACATTTCGCTTGTGTTCATCGTGGAGGGAAGAAATGAAGACCCGTTTATTAGTGTGCGTTGACTGTCAGTACTCCTCTTTGTGTGGATTGAACAACTGTGACTGTCAGTAGTACGGCGAACAGCTGTAACCTTCAGTAGAAACAAGACGTCTCTATTGAGAAGTGGATCCTTCTATGTGACGAGTTCTTGGAACTTCATAAATCATGCTGGTTCTTATTTCTGCAGTACCTCTCCTTCTCCTTCTCTATCTGTAAATTGTATGACCATCAACCATTCACTTCCTTCCTGTTCCTGCCAGACGTAGACGACTATTGTCTGAGAGAGTATCCTCACAACGGAACACTACGAATTGTCCACTACGTGCTTACATTAAGGCTCAGCTTTCAATGGTCACCATCGAGATTGGGGTCACTGAGATCGAAGAGGCGACCCCTTGAGAGAACAGGGGAAAACGAAGGGAAAGGGGAGAGCTTCGAAGGGGGTCCCTTCCGTTCCGAGTCATGATGACCATTGAAGGCCGAGCTTTAATTACAGTAATTCGATTGTTTCGATCGGATAAACCAAAAGATGATGTCCACCTCTGCTATGATTCGTTTCGCCCTCTTTGGGCTTGCTGGCACAGCGACTGCTTTGAACGTGAAGAATGTTGCTCTGCGCACCACCAAAATCGTCACGGATGGTCAAGGAAAGGAGAGCAGCTATATTGCGACTTCTCTTTATGGCCGCTTACTTCTGTTACTTATAATCACCAGTGTTAGCGTGTTCTCTTACATGATTTCTTCTTCTTGATGTTTTAATTTCCACGACTAACTACAGAAGCACGTGATGAATCCCCAACCTCGCTCGTTCTTCTAACGGCTGAAGTTCACAACCACTTTGCGTGTTTGCAATGCCTACCCTTTTGCTGAGGCGACACAGGTTTTGAGCCTGAACTTACCGTACAAGACGTGTGGCGAAATCGCCAACACAGCTCTGGGCCAAGGACAGCAAATCGACTTCTACGCGAACGAAAAGAAAGTGCTGTTGGGTACTTCATCTGATTCTAGAGTAGATCTCGTAGTTACTTCAAGTTGAGTAGAATGTTAAAATTATAGATGACTGTCTGCGAGTGGTGCCTCTCCTATTAAGAACGAGATTCCCCTAACGACGATGACCCGTTCTAGGTTCCTTCGAGGTCCAGGACACTCCGCGAGAGGACAGCACACTCCTGCTGGTCCTCCAGCCCCTGGACTCTGAGTCGACTGGCGTCTCCTTCCAATCCCACGCCTATGCCAACTCCGGTGATGCTCAGGTTGCGTTGTTGGACGCCTTTATCCCGCAGAATGAGTATGGCATGAAAACGAGCTACTTCTAAGTACGCCTCTAGTTGTACTGAAGAAGATCATTTCTTCGTGTTTTTAGTCTGAGCTGATCTCTTGTTTCCCCCTCCCGCTTTTCCAGCTTCTAACAACAAAAGGCAGTCGCCCACGTCGACAGCTTGGTGGATATCAAGGACGCCTATGGCGCGCATCCGCGTGACGAGAAACTCCGCCTTAACAGTGTCGTGGCTGTGAACTCTGGTACTTATGATCTAAACATACTACACTACTAGTAGAGTAGCCCAAATATCGAGTTTCGAGTGACTCGACGGTCTACTAGTCTGAAAATTTTGATTTTTCCCATAACTATTCTTGGTTGCCACACTACCTCTTAATATATAGTAGACGTTCAATTTCAAAAACTCCACCAATACCAACCACTCACTGCAGCAACGAGTTGTTTTTTACCAACCAAAAACCATTTACGCCCGCTTCTCGTCCATTGATGACGAGCAACAAACGTCCCTCAATACTCGCAACCCCATGATAATATCCACGACAGGCTACTACAGTGTTGGCTTGCTCTCCACCGGGAGCTCGGCGAAGGCGTTGCATGCCTTGGATGGCGAGAAGATTTCGATCATCCGCGTCGGCGTAGCGGGAAGCAAGATTATGTGAAAGATGGATCGATAATGTTAATGATGATTGATTTACTACTAGAAGTAGTCGATGTGTCCTCAAGTAGAGCAAAAAGCTATTAGGAAACCTCAATCTCATCTCAAATCCATATGGTGGATCTCTAAGAAAAACTACGGTGAGGACTTGATTGTCTTCCCGGATTCCTCCCGCTCGATCTTCTCGACCATGGTCAGCTGGGTGCGATCGATCGTGTAAGTATACGCGGACTCGATATCGATATCGATAATCTTCGTGTAAATATCAATGCCGATATCCTTAGTAGAAGATAGGGAGGATTCGGCATTGAAGACGTCTTTTTTTGGAGGATCGATATATTAGGTGGAGAAATAAGAATTCGTTGTACAGAAGAAGGATACTAAAGATGATAATAGAATTCGTCACAAAGTCGAGCAGGCTACACCAAGCGCTACCAAGGAAGAAGAAGATCTCATTTTTATCCCAACTCGTTGTATCGTTGTCGTATGTCATTATACGGCTGTGTAAGGATTTCCCTCTCTATCTCCTTGGAGGAGGTCGAGGAAGTGAGGGTTTTCTCATTCTTTTTTCGTTAGACGTCAGTCTATGTTTTTTCCGAGAAGTTAGACTCGTTCGATGAGGAGACAAGGGATCGAACATTGTACAGAAGAGGATGTAATAGATGATAAAACAAACGACAAAAGCTCGACCTCGAGAAGGTCTCGTCGTTCGGCAAATGCGTCCGGCGAGATATTTCATGGAGTAATAATCCATGTTGATGTTCGTTTTCGTTGTTTTACATCAAGTAGTTTATGCAATGTTGAAAATGTTGAGCTTGAGTGGCGCGAAAATCGCAGAAAAACGCATGAAAATCCGAGAGGGAAAGGAGAGCTCAGATTCTAGTGAGCAGTGACAGCTTAAGCTACCAAAAAATGTAATCGAGAATAATTCGCATGCGCATCTTCTTCTATGATTGCTTCTCTGCAATGTGCCTGTTAGTGGGAGTGGCTCAGGGTGGTGGACGGGTGGGTATGTGAGACAACGACAGCTAGAATCTCTGTAGTACAAGAAAAGCTTCAGGTTTATCGATAGACTCTGAAGCTTGGTGCTGTTTGTTCATATTACAGCCACTGTTGCAATCCATAACCATAACCATATCTATGTATCCTGCTCATTTATTCTCATCAAACAAAATGCCCTCCCACTTCCGACAGTCAACCTCCACTGCTCTTGGATTCCTATGCTGATCAACATTGCATGCCGTGGGGGTCTTCATAGGAAATTCAAGAGTCGCAGTCGCGCTAAGGGAGACCCCCACACAGATTTGTACTAACGAATTGTTCCTGGTGGTACCAACGATCCTCTCGCTGGTTTCTACGAGCACGAACTAAACCTACTTTGAAGTAGAAGGAACTACGGTCGTCGGAGTTATTACCTCGTCAAACCTGCTTCGTTGGACGCAGGCATTCAAACTACCTTCGCACTAGAACAACTAGAAGACGTACTCAGCTGGAAGCAACGATAACCACCTCGTCAAGAAAAAGCAACGATAACCACCTCCTCGTATAATTTGTAGCACTACTCAGTTTCCAAAAAAATGGCGGCTGCAGCTGCGCGTGCGCAGGACACGAGTATGCTCCCGACCTTCGGGAAGGGAGACCCGATGGCTCTCATTGCCCACGCGAGGGCCTTGAGGAAGCAGTTCAAGGAACAGTTCTCATTAAACACACTACGCGAAAGATCGAATCGTACTTTTTTCTTTGTGGATTTTTTTATTTTTGGATCATTTTGCTTTTTGTGGATGTGGTACATTTTTGAGACGTACAGAACAAGCGTACTTTTTGTGGATGTGGTTCGTTTAATACGTACAGAACAAGCGTAAATACTTGTTCACTTTCTACATATTTTTTAGGAATAACAGTGATGATGTGACGCTGGATGATCATAGGAGTGATATTGACAGCAACGAGAACGTTCTTTGGCAACAAACGGTGATGATGATGATGATGAAAGATAATGATGATTGTGCCTATCGCTATCCTAGAGGTGTTTGTTGTTTTTGTTGTTTATCCCTCTCTTCCCCACATTAAAGGGAAGAACTCCTCTCCTAGGTATCGATAAAGGCGACTTAGAATCCTCCCGTGAGCGCATGAAATTATGGAACACCGGAAAGCTAATTCTGGACAGACCCTACTGGCCACCAAGCGATCCACCATATGGAAAAGTGACGAAGCAGAAGGAGTTCTTCTGGGCTTTCCTGGCAGAACAGGGAAATTCTCACAGACGAGATCTCTTTCCTGGGAGACTTATGACACGATTGAGGGAGGACTAGGACATGATTTCTGAGGCTGTTGTATTCGAACGAATTATAATCGACGATGTAATATGAAACGAAAATCTGTTATCATTATCAAGTTTCTTAAGTAGAAAAGTACGATAATGATAACAGATTTTGGCTTCATATGTAAGTAATCGAAGTCGATGTAAGTAGTTGTTGTAGTTGTAGCTCTGGGTCTAGCTGATGAAGACTCATGCTATAATGATAGAAAATTGCGAAACATTTGAAGATGAAATTGAAGTCTACTCGGACTCTTAGTTGTACCAGTAGGAGAAGGTTTCTTGGCGCATTTTTCTCGGATGCCCTTCTTCTAATACCAGTCATGCCAATGACGAATTTGATGATAGCGACAAGGCCCCAGTGGAGACGGACGCTGACATAGCCAAGAAGCGGAAAAAGTATGACTTTTCCAAGGTTGACGCTTTTTTTGCTATGGAGAAATCCGTGCTGACCTACGAACAACTACATCAATTCATGTCCCACGATCTGCATGCTGGAGACCGGGTTGAAGCGGTGAAGGAAATCATGTATCCGAATGAAGGACTGGTGATACCAGTTGGACGTTGCGGAACCATTACGAAGGTATAATAAATAGAGTAGTTTATAGAACGGATGTAGGATGGACTTGGATGGATCGGATGGACCCGCCTGATTCTTCCGATCCTACCTGAAATGGTGGGAAGTCCATCCGATCCATCCAAGTTTTTAAATGTACTTAGCTCTATTCCACGTGGAAGATTTGTTTTATCTATACACAGGAGCAGCTTCGACGTCGTTTCTGAAGGCAGTCGTCGTTTAAGTTGCTTGCGCAGATTTTTAGATGAAACACAGGTAGACACATCTGCTTAATCTTATGATCCATTCTCCATATCCGGATCCCACCTCCAGGTCAAACTAGATCAACGAGAGGATTTTGCTGCTGTCGAGTGGGACCATACTGGCGGAACTCGCGCGATCGATATGAAGTCCCATTACTACATGAAGAAACCCCTTGAGGTGGTTTTCGGTTTTGCAGAGGCGCCATCTACTATCCAGTTAAGGCTAGTTAGTAGTAGTAGGTAGTAGTAGGTAGCAGTAGGTAGTAGGAGTAGTAGCAGTAGTAGTAGTAGCGCAGTAGACCGGTGGACCCTCGTCAGTATAGTCAATTTGCCCTGGAGTCTTTTCGTAGCCGACAGGATGCTTAGACGGATGCCAAGGACGTTTAGCCGAGAACTACAGGACGCCAAGGGCAAGAATATTTAGATTTTAGAAGGATGCCGCATCGCTAGCTCTAATCCAGTGGCCCACGTCAGACGCAATGCAGGACTTCAAGCCAATTGACTGTACTTGGCGATACCGACCGAAGGCCGAACAAGGTGCTTCGATTGGACATCCAGAAAGTGAATCTCTGAGGTTGCGGCAAGGTTTCAAGAGCAACACGTTTGCCTTGGAGAGTTCCACCTGTCCAAAAATGATGCTGGCGCTGGTGAAATGTGCAACTGCTGGCGCAGGTGGCGTCAAGGATCCCAGAAGGTTGATGCTAGTAGACTACACCGAGAAGGAGTCAGTGGATCGAGCATGTTGTTTTAAGCCGAAACGCGTAGCCGAGAGGACGATAAGATTGGAATGCCTATGGCCGCAGGGATTCCGAAACGGAATAATTGCTTACTTAGTTGTCCAGATAGAGATAAGTCAAATGACTAATATTATGTATACAACTATCGCCCCTTCCCATTTCTCTTGAACAACAAGAAGTCGCATCGATTTCAATGGGTAAAAAGTGAGTTCATCTTCATCCTTTCTCAAGAAGGACACCTCCTCCATCACGACCCAATGTTTCTTTCATACCCCTGTGCGGAGCGGAACATTTTTCTGATGTTGAAGCTGCCAAATGATCCGCGCGTCTCGAACCCGTTTGTGCATACACACGTCTACTCTTCGGATCCGTTATTTAAAAAGAATTCTCAATTCTGCATCTGCCTGACGCATAAGGAGGTACTTAAGTAAAACATCAACCGGCTTCTAGTAGCTTTCATCCCTCGAATATTCTTAGGCTTATTCCTTCAAGCAAACTTACTATCTTCTAGGCATTATTTTAGGAATCTTCTACTTGCTGAACTCTCCCTCTCCTCTTGCTGAACTTACCACTGTCAAAACACTCCAACATTACTATTTCTTAGGCATTATTTTAGGATCTGCTAGGCTTCTTTCTCCTTCTTCTACTTGGGACTCGATCATTTCTACATCAGAATAACTAAGTACTTTTTAGTTAGTACAACAATTGAGCAAAATGATCTAGTACATCATGATCATGATCATCATCATCATCATCATCATCATCATCATCAACGTTTTTCATCTATAATGTCTTCTTTTCACAACATCGCGTCGACCATAGGTTCCAAAGTACGCCAAAACCAAGTTCGATGTGGTCCGCTTAAACCCTCTATGGGTGATGCAACTGGAGAAAGCACAGGGTGGGAACAACAACGAACGAGTCACTCTAGTCGACGTTTCGATTGTAGGAGAGTCTGCAGTTGGCGTGCATTGGGTGCCTGACGTGGGAAAGGTTCGGCTTTGGTATCAGTTTAGGTCAGCGAAAGACCCGAATCTGATGAGTCAGTGGGTGGTGGCGTCAGAGTCTGCGGGTGGACCTGGGAAGCTGTGTGCCACAGTGCTGGATACGAGGATCACGAATGGTACTACCATGAACACTGATCTTGATGTTGAAGAACCATGATGTTCGATCATGTCATATTATATATAAGTAAGTAGTTACATCGTTGCAATTAAGGATAATACTCAGGTTACGAAGAGGATTGGGACAAGGTGCGTGTGGTTGTCGCCCCTTTGGCTCGCATGCACCGGTTCAAGGACATACTGTTATGATTGGAATTATTTATATCTACTCTGACAATTCATTGGAGGTATTTTCGACGACCGCTTTGCCAAGGTCGAGGATTGCGTGACAACAGATACAGACTGACATCAAAATCACGATAACACGCAAAAAGTCCTACTGCACTACCCGTCTGCCTTCCCCCTTCTAATCCTTTCTGGGAATTTCTACAAAGCCAATGCTCAGGCTAGTGCGTGGATCAACTTGCCTGATAGTGCAGTGTGGAAAAGACCAATCGCTGTGGTCAGAAAAGACTTCTGGGAGTCTTCGGATGAGGAGGATGTTGGAGCAGATATGCATGTTGGTGCAGCAGCAAAGGCAGAGGCGATGCTATGGCTCACTCGATAACTCATCTTGTTTAGCTTTACTTTCATTGTTCATAAATAGATCAACATTCATTGATAGATTAGGTGTCTTACTTCCTTTCGTTCTTGAAATGATTCTGAGACTATGATGTATCGCCTGATGGATGGAGTCAATTTGTATTGCCTCATGTTCCTTGATGGAATCAATATGTATCACACTCAATTATACCCCCTCTAAGATTATTGGCTGCTATGGCTTCCGGCGCCACCAGTCCAGACGGGACTGCTAGTCCTGGCGCTCTTGGCTCTACCTCTGTCGTCGTGCAACCAGAAGCGTCTGTAGATACACCTCCTCCAGGTATGGAGGGTCTTTCGAGGCCAGCAAGTAGAGGAATGACTATTCCGATAGCGATTACAAATTCGGCTGGAGATACTAGAGATTCGCAGATCGGGAAGAGTCCGGGAGGGTTGCAATAGAAAGGGAGACTTCATACCTGCACTTGCTTTGCTTATCGTCTAAATCTAATGTACTAGCTGCTGTCATAGTAAGTGGTCATATCAACACCCATGATTCCATCGGTTGTTCCGCTTATATATTATAGTTTCCATCAACAAATCTTGATCTTCATCTATTTGGTACACGATCGATCTCCTGTATCTTCATTGAGTACTCACATGAACCTCGTACTCGTAGTACTAGCCTCATTCCATTTACTCTTAGAAATATGTCATGGTCCTATGTCATGACTTTCCTTATTCCCCAAAATAGTAAACCACTGTAAATGCTGTGCTGTAGACCTGAAAATGTAGTTCCATAGAGGCAATGAATATGAATGCCCATTTGTAGATAATTCCCACATTATATGCTTCTCACGAAGGGCCGTCGATAGGCAAGAGAGTGACGGAGAGAGTGTCTCGTACTCGTGAGAACAAGATTTTTCGGCTTAAGAAAAGGAAACTCGGAAAATGGCTATATGCTGAGAGTCGGCTGGCACTGGAAAAGGAAAAAGTAAATTCTCGCATAGCGATGGCGTTCGCGTTGTAAAACGAAACGATAACTCGGAGTAGAAGAAACACACGTACATGTAGAAAGGACGAAGGTCGTAGTGATAATTAAATAGTAGAAAACAACTCCAATTGCGTGTACTCTCTTGAGTCCATTGGACCAATAATCGTGCGATAACTTTTTAGAAACATGCCTTTCGGCCAGGGCACTTTCTTGTGCCTTGCCGATCCGGGGCAGTCACGGGCTGCCACGGCACTTTGTCGAAGTACGCGAACGTACTCCTTCTCCGCGTTACCTCAAGTCAACATCTAGTTATCCGTGCTGGCAAAGGTGAGTCGTTCCTTTGTACGCAGGAGCGGCTGCTCTGGAGTGTACAACTTGAACTTCCTTGACAATAAGAGCAGGTAGTCTCATAATGCAATCGCAGTGCCTGTAGAAGTGAAGCAGAGGTTTTTTTTGTCGTGGTCTAAAATACCGCTACGAGCACGGTATCTCCATCTGAGAGGCGAGAAGCATTCAGCACTAGCAATTTGATCTAGTCTCAAGCGAGAAGCGGTGGATGATAATTTGCATTTGTCGACATCTACACGACAACCTCGACTGTGGCTCTCACGAAACGAAACAAACTCACCAATAACGTAGTCGCTCCACGAGTACGGCAGCGACATCCGCGACAAATTATATAACAAGGAAGACGAGCGGGGGTATTGGCATACTAATCCATCAAGTTTGAACAAGATGGTGTCACAACAGGGACAACAAGCGCAGATAGCTGCTGCGCAGCCAAAATTTCGAGAGGAGATGGCAGATAACTTCTTCGCGAATATACATCAGGATAAGAGGGTACTACTTGTTATTTACTTACACATGCTGCTCATCCTGCAGCACTTTGCGTGTTGTTTTTCTGGAATTTTGAGTTGCTGGCTTGTTGATGGAAACCTCATGATCATGCAGTAGATTTATGTATGATCATACTTAAAGTCGCTGCATAGTGTACAATTCAAACCGCTGCCCCCACGACAGGTATACAGAGGCAGCACCTACAACAGTGGGTCACCAAAGCGAGGAGGGGCGAGTCCGAAAACAAGACGGGCAGGCACTAGGCCAAAAGCCGTGGATCCTTTTGCTATCGATTTGCCGAAGCCGGAAAGAATACCTGTGGATCTTGTGAGGTACAAAAATCAAAAATGCTTTAGGACCATTCCTTTCACTTTCTCCACTACTTCTGATCTCATGTTGTTGATCGGGTCGTCGTACACCAGGACTTTATAGATAATAACTGTACAATGGGAAGTACAACGTGTTCAAACTTTATAAGTAAATGATAACCTATTACTGCCCGCAATTCTTGGCTCTTAATATCTTCTTGCTTACCAGTTTATAGTTTAGTTACTTGGTATCGGAGGTTTGTTGTTGTAGGTATCGGAGGTAGGTACAACAGTTCTTCTCCGAATCGACTAACATCATCATCATCACCTTCACTCAGGCATCTCGAAGAAAAGCCAAGACTGGTGCATCAATCGGCTGCATCGTCGCAGACAGACGCATTATTAAGGGCAGGTTAAAGTAGGTGTTCCACCTGTTATTTAGCGTTCGTTTTGCCTTTCTTAAGGGGGAAAGGTATAACGAACGGGATAAACGAACACCAAAAGCCTAGCTCTAACATTAAAACCGAAGGAACCACCAAAGCCGTTTGTGCCGAAGAAAACCGGCGTAGATGCCTCAACACACATAGAAGAGGCTTCATTGTTCGACTTTGATAGGGAAGTGGAGCCGCTAGCGAGTGTACTACGATTAATCGTTGTTCTGAGTACTTGACTATTGTTTTTGTTGATGATCAGTAATGAAGAACGAAGTGCAGACTGCTACAACGTTCGTAGAAAGTAAGAGAGTTGCTGTTACTTAGTAACTACTACTTCTACTTAAATACTTTGCTATTTTAATAAATTGGAAACATAGTACTTTGCTATAATATATTCTAATTGAAGTAGATGTTTCTTCTTAACATGATGATGAGCATGACATCGCCCTAGCAGATTCAACCTCAAATAACAAAGGTTCTCGTCGCCAAGACTATAGAGCAAGCCCAAATGGAAGTGGAAGAGGAATTTGAAATGAGTGCTCTGGCCGATTACAAGGAGAAGTGGGTAAATTCACGCATGGCCAGCCGAAGCGAGGAATTAGCAGCAGTAGCAGAGGAAAGATCACGGTATGTATGAATGAATACCATATAGATGTTGATGTTGATATCCCAACACAAATAACGTGGACGTTGATGTTGTAGTTCCTTGTTGCTGTTCTTGTCCCTTGGTAGTTGAGCTAGTTTTGATGATGATCACCTCGCTCCTCGCCCTTTCTTTACATTCCTCCAGTTTTTTCACACATCCATGATCATAGATTGATCTCCAAATCCAAAAAATCAATCTTCTCCCATGATCTCCAAAAGATCTTCTCCCAACGAACAACAGAATGGAAGCTACCGAGGCCGAGAGGAAAAAGCGGGTTATGTGGCGAGAAGGGGAAGTCAGGAGAAAAATTATGTGTCAGGCTGCCACGAAACGGTATCTCCTGGACCTGTGCGGCGATGCGGTTCATAGTCTCAAGGCGCAGCACGGCTCCTTCCCATCCATAGAAAGACGCATTGTGGCGACGCAGTTTATGCCTTGGGTACTACTACTATAATTTCTTAGACAACAGGAACAGTGAGTACGAGTAGTTGCAACAGCAAGTACTTTTTTTTCATCGATCAAGAGATGCTTCTTGTTTTATTTAGATCTACATTCATACTGGTAACTAACGAGGAAGACCATTCTCTTCTCCTCTCCTTGTATTTTCAACCACAATTAGACTGGTGACTGAAACTACAGTTATCCTCTGCCGTTTCGAACCGTTTAGCGAAGGTGCAGCGTAACCAGTCGATGGTGGATGCGCTTGTCACTGCGGTGTCCTCCACTGGAGAGCCAGCAGCATCCTAAGAGTTGCCGCATTGTAATGGTTCTACGCATGTAGTAGAACTCTGAAGAAAGAAAAACTATCCATCCTCCTACTTGCCTTGCTCGATTTTTACCAGACGTCACGTGTTGATTATTATTGTTGCTGCTTTGCTTTTTGAGTGTTTCTTTGATCCTAAGTTACTAATTCTGACTCCAATTATAAATCTTAATGAGTTCCCCTACGGAATTAAAAAAAACGATAGCTATCGTATTTGTAGATTGATTCGATATTGCCATTACGCGCATGGCCGTTGTCTTTGTATTCTTCAGATTTATATTACCTGGATAATTTACAACTACATGGCTCGGATACTATGGGTCTTCGTCTTCGTTAGTTGTGGTATAAGTAGCAAGGATCTTGCGCAGTAGTTGTATTCCATTCCTGGACCCTTGTCACTTCATTTATTTGAGGACTCAGGATCATAGCATCGTAGAGTCTGGGGGCTCGTATGCTCGCCAGTGCTAAACTCCATGGAATGGAATCTAACTGCGCACGATCCTCGCTACTCAGTCATACCACAAATAACGAAGACGAAGATCCATGATTATGTTGTTGTAAACGTTACCAAGAACCTGTAGAAGGGGAACCTTTCCCCAGATCATGAGTTAGTGTTTCCGAGGACAACAATTCAAAGGAGCCGTCCTGTCGGTATGAACTGTTGCTCAAGGACATCAGCGTCAGAAAGTTCAGGACTACAGGCGATAGACATGACATGACCGTCAGAGACATGACATGGTGATGCTGATGCTTCCGCTTCTCAGCCAGTATAGGAGAGCGTGAACCGTGTTCGTCCGTCGGTGGAGGTGGACAGAGATGAAATTGGTGAAACTCGCCAAAAGTAAGAAACGAGAGCTCGCACTATTTCTATTTCGGAGAAAACAAACAAGCAAAACAAGGCTACTCAAAGTGCTATTTATGAAGAGAGGCTCTATCCTTTGCTGTTCTAGATTTTCGTTCTCCTTGATCTCTCTTGTAGAAATCTTGGAGTTTATCTTCACACCCTAGGAAGTGTCTAGTATTTTTCAAATATAAGTGCGAAATTCCCCTCTGGTTTGTCACTGTTGGGGACGTTGTTCCCCTGTCATATCCTCGTTGATGTCTTGGCGCTCGCTTTCTCTGACGTGTCCTTTTAGATAGAATAAGGCCAGCAAAGTGGCTGCGGCCCCTTAGTTTAACTGAAGAAGTGAAAGAGGGTCAGAGACGTCTTAGAGGTGGCATGCGTGGCGGTGAAGAAGAAGCAAGGAGGCAAAGAGAATAAAACGAGGGACACTACGAGAAAAGAAAGGAAACAGAATGACAAAAATATCTGCTCTTGGGATCTTGGTAGGTGTGCGAGGCGTCCTAGCCAGGCGGTGGGGGTGCTCGCGTGCTTCTTGTTGGCCACAAATTGTATGGGGCCGGGAGATGTTACTGCGGAGGGCGTTCGTGGTAGCATCCCTGGCTCTCTCTTCGTACCCAGAAAAGTAACTGCTGGCGCGGTCGCTATCGGTTATCGCTTCTCCTATCTGACTACTTCTCCACCACTCTTCGTCTTCCCCACCTCTCGAGTCGCCTCTTGTCAAATGTTTCTGAGTTATAGTACTAGACCTAGGCGTATCGCAGGAAAAAACGTTATCACTCTCGCTTTTTTGATTTTTTGAGCTTTGCGCACTGAGTGCGGGGCGGTACTTGGACGCTGGAAGGGGGAGAGCGGCAGGGGCAAACCGTGGAGGCTCACTCTTTGCCTGGATATGGTGCCACCAGATGGCTGTAGACGATCGGAGGCACGGCGATACCCCCAAGACGGTCCAAGATGGACGGCGAAGGCGTGGCCCTTCCTTGATGAGGTCGCCGAGCCTCCACCAGCCGCGACTGCGGGGCCACCTCGTAACCACATCCACCACCCGGCCAAATGTCCCTAACGGTTCAAAATAGCCCAAGCACGCACGGCATAAACCACAAAGCGACGCACCGCGGGAGCAATCTGGCCCCGCGTGGCTCCGGGGGTGGCTTTGGAGGGGCTGCGAGTAACCGCCGGGGGCTTCAGAGTGGTAGCAAGCAGACGAGCCTCAGAGCATGGCCGCCCAGGCGCTGGCATGTGAATCAGGTGAAGGACCTGCAAAAATCTCAAGCAGCGGGGCCGCAAGCTAGCGAGCTGAAAGCAGCCAGATCCTGCCACCATCTTCGCGCGCCATCTCTGCTCGGGGCAGTTGGCTAGGCTTAGACACATCCAAGTCGGGAGTGTTTTTCAAGGTTTGCCAGGCTGATGAGGTGGCAGACTGCTCGCGCCGCTCCCCCCAGCTCAGTCACGGCGGACATGCTAACGCGTCGCGAGTCCTGGGGCCTCACGTTGGTGCCACAGGGTGCCTCCGTTCGTTGTTCAAAGCTTCGAAGGCTTCGCTAGCTTCGCAAGCCAAAAGGCGAACACTTGGCCCCCGAGCTTCCTCCGGCTCCTTTGCCTTGGGGCGTTCGCGCTGCTGGTTTTTGCTGAGTTGAGACACCAGCCGGCGGGCCACGCCGTGTCCACTTGCTGAGGTGGATCGCCTTGCTTGGAAATGCCGGAGGACCTCAGGCGACCCCCCTCGCCGACCCCCTCAAACACTCCAGCAAAAAAACGAGAACGCCTTCGCGCATTCGAGTGGCATTGTGTCACCTGTAGGCCCTCTAGATTCTCGATCTTCGGGCGGGACTTTTGTAGGGTTCGCGAAGGTCTTCGGGCGCCAAAAAAATTATCAGCGGAAACCAGTGCGTCAAAAGTGTTATATTTTGCCTGTTTTGAAAACAAGGACCCCCCTCCACCACCCTCCCCCCACCACTCTGGCCAACAGCTCGCGGCGGTTCTCCTTAGCTGCCTCCAGCCTTTAGCCAGTTTGAGCGAGGTCGCCTGCGTGGGTACTCTGGTGCGGATCTTCATGAACCCCCAGCAGCGCACTTCTTGGCACTTGGCCCTTGCAAGTGGTCCGCGTGACGACATTGCACGGAGGCGCCGCGCCAAGCCCCAGCGGGCTGCCTTGCGGCTGAAGCATCTCAAGCAAAGCCGTTCGCCATCTTCTTGGTGCGCATGCATGAGAACAGAGCGAGGCCGCGAGTGTCACCATTGGGAGAATGTGCGGAGTGTGCAGCATAGAAACCCCAGAAAACAAGAAGAGAACACCACCGCAAAGCGGTGGCAGCTTCTTCCCATTCTGTTCCGGAGGAGAGGTGGGCGGCGGAGTCGTCCCCTCCAAGGCGAGGCAGATGGCTGGGGGAGGCGTTGCTGCTGGTGAAGAGGGTGCACTTGTTGGAGAGGGCTGCGACCATGGCAGCGAAGACGAGGCGTAGGGAGTGAGCGACGCGAAAGGCCAAGCGGCGCGCTCTGGTAGCCACCAGATGAAAGCGCGGCGCCGTCTGCGTGCTTTGGTGCGTGCAGTGTTTGGCGATGTGCTCGCGCATCTCTTTCGCCTTGTGGGTGCTTTCTCGCCTTCTGTAGCCTTCGCGCTCAGACGCTAAACATGGCTGAGCCTCAGGGCCCGCTGACTGAGCTGAGCGGCCACACACACACCTCAGCGGCACAGCTTTGCAGGGGGTTACGAATGACGAAAGGGCCACGCCTTGCGAACTTGATCGGCGGGCTCGGGTTTCGCCTGCAGCCGTGGCCACCTATCAAAGGCCTCAAAAATGCGAGGCATTGTTGTCCTTGGTGAATCTCAGCCCCAGCCATCGGGTTACCGCTGGCCCCGCGCTCTACTTGCCTCCTGGTTTTGTTAAGCTGGAAAAAACAAAAAAAAACGAGAGTGATAGCGTTTTTTTCTTTGATAAGGCGCCCGGCAGCACCCATGTCACCCCACTAGAATCCTCCACCCTCCAAGTCGTTAGGCACATTGGGAGCCAACCCCAGGCCAAGGAGCCGCCGACCCGCCCACAGTTTTGCGAAGACTTAAACTTTTGCGACTGCGTTCGCTTTTCCCTTCCTTATCGTTTGGGACTTCATTATAGGTATCTGATACCCGATGGGAGGTAACTGCTTGGAATAATATGGAAGATCGGCCCAAAGATGTTACTTTGATGATGGTGAAAAAGATGAAGGGTAGGAACGTCAGCTGTCGCAGGCCTGATAGAAAATGGAGGACGCCTCCTTTTGGCCTTTCCAAGGGGGTCAAAAATTCCCCGGCCCCTCTCGCTAGTGGTAAAGCTGCCTTTTGCTTCGGACGCGGGCGAGTTTTGCTTCTTGCCTTCTCGTTGCAGTGCGTTGTCATCGGAAGGCTTGGCGGAGGTGGAAAGGTTAAGAACGTAGTGACTCTTGTCCAAGATACATAAAAGAAGCGCCATATGGCATGTCTTCAGAGTAATGGCTTCCAAGTTAGTCCAACAAGCACACGGGCAACAGACTCATATAGTTTCTCAGAAGTCTCAGACCTCGGTCTGGTCTCCGTCTACGATCTTGCCATCCTCGCCCCAAGAATAGGCACGCTCGTCAGTCAGTCAATTTCTAAAAGTAACAAGAAGCGATGCAAGAGAGGAGAAAGCTGCAACGAAGGTTCCAAAGACAGTGAGGACCTTGGATTTTTTGCGTCGCTTTCGAATATCTGGCCGTGGGGAGGAGGTGTCAAGTTCTATTTGATACTGTTCATCCTCTAAAAACTTCTTCTACTACTACTTTTTTTCTGTCTCTCTCTCGACTAATGAGTTAGATCTTAGCTTCTACATCTACTACTATTTGACTTTGAGCGTCCTCCTCTAGTGTCAACTTCTGAACTTCTGACCAGGTGCACAAGCCGGCCCTGAGGCGAGCGCGAGCTCCACCAACACGGCGCTGGTGAACAATGGGACACACCCAATGGGTCCTGCGGTGGCAGAGCAGACGGAGAAGACAGCCATCCCACCGCCCAAGGCTCGATCGGAGAAGACTGCCGCGGATGACCCGACGAGTCGTGGTATTTATTTTCATTGGTGGTTCCTTATAGATATCTGAAACTGGTATTGGTAATACCTCTGAAGCAGGTGCTTGTTGTTGTGCCCTCTCTCGGCTAATGGGCTAGGTGCTAACTTCATCTTCCCTTATATAATAATATGATTCTCGCATCTCCATCTTCCTCTGGTGCCACCTTCTGTGCAGGTACCAGCGTCGGCCCTGAGGCGAGCGCGAGCTCCACCAACAAGGCGCTGGTGAACAATGGGACACACCCAATGAGTCCTGCGGTGGCAGAGCAGACGGAGAAGACAGCCATCCCACCGCCCAAGGCTCGATCGGAGAAGACTGCCGCGGATGACACAGCCAGTCGCGGTATTCATTTTCATTGTTACTTAGGCACCTACCTCGAAAACTTATAAATATCTCTGAGGTAGATTCTTGCTGTTGTAATCCTCATCCCCTTTTTGAGAGAGCCTCCCCAAACTGAGAACTTTGCATCATCTGGCAACACCCAGACCCACACTGATTCACCTTGACTGTCCCCCCAAGTGTGGAGAAACTCTTCTCTTTCATTCTTGAAACCTATCTCCTACACCAGATACCGAGGGAAAGCCAGGGGTAGCGGCCTCGTTTTTATTCAAAGACGATGGGCAGATGATGCAGCTCTACGGAACTCCGTGTATTATTCTGGGTCTTTTCTTATCGCTCAACGCAGTTCATTTTCGTCAGCCGTTTTTCACCTGTTCCTTCTTAGGATTCTGAGGAAATGGCACCGCGAGGTGGACTGCTGTATGGGTTTCTACTCGTGTTTTCCTACCTTCTAGGTGCCACTGGTGTATTACCATGGGCAATTACATAGTCCTTAGATAGTGGATATTTTTTGTGAATAGTATTTATAGGTGTAGCTACTTTGACCTAGTGCTATCCTTATCTGCGTCACCTATAGGACCCCTTCATCTACCTCTTTTCCATCCTCATCCATGAGATAGGGAACAAGACTACTCTGTAGCCTTGAAGAAAAAACACGAGACAAAACTACAGGCATTGGGTGCGAGATTGCGACTACCTCAGCGAACGAGAACGCGCAACGGATACGAGGCTCACAAGAGGCGCACACGCTGGCAGGTGTGTAAATTTATCCCTCAAAGAAGTGCTTGTAAGTTTCTTGCTCGTCTTATTTGTGCAACAGTATGGGGCTGACCTCAGTAAAATTCGAATTGAAGAAGAGACCGGCTGCGTTGCAGGTTCTTTTACCTCATGCAAAACGCATCTCACCAGGAAACGGCGCAGCCGCTTTGCAGAGGGCCGAGACAGCTGAAAAAGAGCTGGCCGCGAAAGAGGAGGACTTAGTGGCGAAGAGCAAGAAACTGCAACGCACGGAGGAGGAGCTTTCAGCTGAGAGAGCTGAGGCGGAAGAGCTGCGGCGGAGAAATTATGGACCGTTTTCAATAATTGATTGGACTTGGGTCAGCCTCAGCGACGGTCTTGGGCAAAATTAAAAGTAAACATTGGATGTCTCAACCTGGTATGTGCATCTCTAAAAAACCGAAGCACTACGAAGCAGCGAGGCCTCAGGACAGCGTGCCCCGGCAGAAGAGTCCGCAGCAGTGCATGAGAAGCATGGTGCACAAGTGGAGCAGCTGGAGGAGGTGGTGGCGGCCAAGGCGAAAGAACTCCAACGCGCGACAGACGAAGAGAACCGACTGAAACAAGAACTAGAAGGGAAGAGTTATGGCTTGTGATAGACATTGTTCACAGGTGTTGGCGGTGCAAGTGCAACGTATAGCCATTTAGGCAGAGTATTTCGTCGGCCCTTTTCTTCGCTAGGGTTGGCAGACGGTGACTATGTAGAGTCCCACTCCCTTTGGCCATGTCTAATGGAGTGAATCACCCGAAGCCAAACAGGCTGTGGCTGCCGAGTCGCTTTGCACGACGGAGAAGAGGCTCCTCGAAGAGTCTCGCGAGGAGGCGGCACACCTGCGCGCGGAGAATTATGGTTCGTCTTTGTACATTATATTATCGGCTTTGCTTTGGCCTTAGTGCAGGCAATTCGTGTGCCTGGCCACAGTGTGGCGGCCATTCATTTTCGCGGGAAATTGCGTCGGCGACGAATTGGCAGTAAATGGTAGATGTTTTAACTTGGTATGTGCATCTCTAAAAAACCGAAGCACTACGAAGCAGCGAGGCTGCAGGGCAGCGTGCTCTGGCAGAAGAGTCCGCAGCAGTGCATAAGAGGCATGTCGCACAAGTAGAGCAGCTGGAGCAGGTGGTGGCGGCCAAGGCGAAAGAACTCCAACCCTCGACAGAAGAGGCGAGTCGACTAAGACAAGAAGTAGAGGCGAAGAGCTATGGCTTGTGATAGACATTGTTCACAGGTGTTGGCGGTGCAGCGTCTAGCCATTTCGGCAGAGTATTAATTTCGTCGGCCCTTTTCTTCGCTAAGGTTGGCAGACGGTGACTATGTAGAGTAAATGGTGGATGTTTTAATTTCCTCTGTGCATCTCGAGCTCTAAAAAGCCGAAGCACTACGAAGCAGCGAGGCTGCAGGGCAGCATACTTGGGAAGAAGAGTCCGCAGCAGTGCGGAAGATGAAGGATGCACAAGGACAAGTGGCGACGCTGGAGCAGGAGGTGACGGCCAATGCGGAAGAACTCCAATCCGCGAAAAACGAGGCGAGCCTACTAAGACAAGAACTACACGAGCAAAGTTATGGCTCGTGATAGGCCTTGTTTTTCTGGACTGTGTTTCTTGCCTAATCTTCCAGCAGTCTTCGGTCTCTTTTCGCGAGGGTAGACCGAAGTAGCTGGGTATACTACCCATTCAGAGAGTTCCTCCTGTAATCTATCAGTAAAAAGTCCCTGGATGTACAACTACTCATGCGAGCAAGACACTGCCTCTTTTCGAAAAATGTAGTTTTGAAACATTGTGACTTAGATTATAAATATGTTCTCACCTCTAAAACAAAGAAGCGCATGAAGCCAAGTCAGTGCAACTCGAGGCTACAATCGCATCACAAGAGGCGCAGTTGCGCAATGAGCACGAAGACGAGGAGTGTACTATTGCAACTAACCGCAGCTAACTGTTCACGATTTTCTTCGTAGTTCTTTTCCATGGAAACAAGAGGGTGAGGACGACAAGAAGCTTCAGTTACTTGCTAGAGCTGAGTTAGAGCTAGAAGAACTGCAGACAAACGAGTGCTCAACTCTACAAGATCCGTTTTTGAGGATAGAGACACTGTTACTCGACAGTATAGACGTCGTGGCAAGATTCATTCACTCGCGTGACACTCTCACCAGGTACAAAACCGGGCAAGAAGGTAGTGAGAAATATAGGTGCAACGAACAAGGCTGGCGAGGGCGTATCAACATGCAATTTATTCCAGTCTACACAGTTCGTCTTTGACGGGGAACACGGGCCGACGTGGTTGCCAGATGGTACAGTTCCAAAGACTTTCAAGCTGTCCAGAGTCCTATTTTCTAATTTATTTCTTCTATACCTAAAGTGTCTGCCTTTTTCACCTGGGTCTTGCGTCTCCCTGTTTCTAATCATTCTGAAGTTCTCACTCGATTCTTTTCATTGGTTTGCGCGACGGACTAGCAGGCACTAAGGAGATAAATAGGGACAATCAAAGGAAATCGAAGTCAGTAACTTTGGCTTGAAGTTGAACGCTTTAGGGCTCTGATCAGTTTCTCATTGTCGTGGCTCATCAAAAATTAGGTATCCTAATCACGACTAACAAGGGAGCGCATATAGACGTAAAGAGTGCTATGAAGACGTACAGTCCATCTCTTGCGAAACAGACCGCCTTGTCGTCCTGGTCGCTGAGGGAGGTCAACCAGCTGGCGAGTGCAAGTAAATTTATGGGTCATAATATTTCTTTGTATTTCATGTGGAGCATCCCAACTGAGTACTCCTGCAATTTCAACAACCAAGCAACCCGCCTCCGATGGGAAAGTGGAACATTAATAACAGGCTCCGTTGACAAATAACAAGAGCCCCAGCACTTAGTCTTTTACTGAGGCCACTTCATCCATATCTAATGAAGGGAATCAAGATGCTTTTGCGGCCTGTGTGACGGACTTGCAGACGCTGTGGACCAATAGCATGAAGGAGGGCAGCAGCATGGAGGCGCCTGTGACCGCAAGTGTGAGCGACGAGTGTAGTAACGCTTTTATTTAAGGCTCAAAATATTGCTTCATTTCCAGCGGCTCTTTTCTCCTGCTCTATCCTTCTTGGGATTCCGAAGAAATGAGCTCAAGAAATGAAAGGCCTTGGGTTCTAAAATCATAATAATGACGGACAAGGAGACTCCGGCACGCGCTTCGAATTCAAATATTACGTCTTAAGGAGAAGGGTGGTATTCCATTATCATTATCTCGCTCTCGCGTGAGGAATGCTGAGTGGAAGAAAGGGCTTCTCCTGATTTCACAGAGCTTTAAGAGGGAAGACGGGAAAAATCCACTTGGGCATCATGGATAATGAAAAACTACCAATCTCTAAGTGTGACCACGATACTAGGTTCATCAGATGAAAAATCCCTCGCCTTCGCAGCACGCGAAAACGGCTGCGGCATCTCCGACGGACAACTGAGGAATGATTTCCCAGACTACAAAATTCACTTCTTTGGCGGCACCTTCGTTATGGCTTGCAGTACGTAGTCTCAAACTGGTTGACACTGAACCTTCGGAATTGACATTATTGTCCAACAGGTGGGACGGGACCAAGGATGTACTAGTTGTTCACCAGACATACAGAAATGCTCGCACGTCCGTCCCCCTTTCGTTTGGTATATAAATCATAGGCATTGTAGTTATCATCCCCATTATCACAAGATAAAGACCTTTGCATCATCTCCCTAGTTCTGTATGAAGAAAATACTTCTCAGGGATGTAGTTCCCGTTTTCGGAGATGTTTTAGATATCTCCACTAGTTTCGTCCTTTGTCATGTTCGATCTTTGCTACCCTCTAATGATAATCGTGATATGAGGCAGCACAGCAGGACGCCGAATTTGGACAATTGGACTATTGAACATAGAAAAGCGGTGGCGGTGCTACTCAAGGAGATCAAGGAAAGCAACAGTGGAGATGCCAAATTGGAGTTGGAGTTGCAGTGTATGTGGATTGGCTCCAGAAGAAAATCAAAATCCAGTTCCGGAGACGGAGTTGGCTATCACCATAATGATGAAGATGAGATAGATTTAGAGATGCTGATGCTAGTTGTAGTTGGCAAGGACAGCGAACCTGTTGTGCGAAGTTTGTACTCAGTATGCGACCCGAAGGTCCAAAATTGCATTAGAGATGAGTAATCTATCAAAATCTATCTAGAAGTACTTCTTTCAGCAATTTTGTAACCTAATATGTTTTCGACCAATTTTGAACCGTAGCTCTTCTTCTTTGACCAATTATCTGTACTCTCTTATCATCATGATCGTAACACTCCAAGCAACATGATCTCAAACAACGAAACCGAGGACAGAGTTTTCGAATTTTTTTCTGCGAAGACAGACATCAGAAGACTGACGCACTAAGCATGGCATTTCAGATTTGCATAGAGACGCGCGATGTGGATTGTAGAGCAAGTTTTTTTAGGAAAGAGAATGATGAAGAGCAAGATGATGAGGATATTATTTACAGAGGGTAGGACTAGGAGAAGTAGACATTGGAGGTCAAGATTTTTTTTTGTACGTGTTAATAAACAAAGGACCACTGCTGGCCACAGGTAGAAGACGCAAAGGCAAAGAAAGACCCAAGGATTATGATGAGGGATCGACTCTACAAAAAAGAGTCACTGGTCGTTGTTGATGCGCCAGCTTTGTCAGATCCGATGAACAACTTCAGCGAAGACTTGATGCTTTCGGAGGACAAAGCCCGTGGGCAGGTGCAAAGGTGATTTTACTGCTGAATTGATGCGCTAGCCTTTCAGAAGTCGCTACTGGTGGGTCTTAGAAGTCACGACCGGTGGGTCTCAGAAGTTCTTGCGCTGGATCTTGAAGCTGTCCCACCAATCTACGGTATCTGAGGAGTTCTTTTGCTGGATCTTGATCCTGAAAGGCGCCGAATCTCAGAAGTTCTTTTACTGGGTCTCAGCAGTTTTTATTTTCCTGGATCTTAGTTAGAAGTTCTTTGACTGGATCGTAGAAGTTCTTCTAGAAGTGAATCTCCGAAGTTCTTCTACTGGATCTTCTTAGTCATGCTGGATCTTAGAAGCGCTGACGGTCTAGCAGTGGTGCAAGATGTTGCGGATCTTCCGCAAGATGTTGAGCAAGTAGTTTCTTGTTTATCTTGTTTTGGTAATTTTGATTGACTAGCATGAGTAGTCGTGCTGAGCACTTAATAAATTGTTTTGGAGTTGAATCGTGGATGAGTTGCTAAATCAATGAGTACAGAACTGAGTTCGTTGAGTCATAATTTTGATTCACGCCTGGTGCCGCAGTTTTGTGGTGACCACTGTAAACACCACGTGCTAGTTGAGGACTGCTCTCGAGGAAATATGAAGGAGTGGCTCTGAGCTGTGGCTGCTCAGAGGCAGGCTGTAGAGGAGTGACTCGTCTTGGCTAGTGGAGTGGTCCCCCTTCACAGCTTGAAATCAAAGCTTCGCAAGAATTGAAATAAAAATATATCGAAGTCATATAGAATAGTGCACAGGCTGAGCACTAAAAAGAACTACTACCACCTCTATTCTATTATGCCGTATAATCATCATCACCATCATCACGGAGGCTCCTTTCGAAGTTCTTTTGACAAAGTTAGATCTATGTCCTCCTCCTCCAGTACGCTTCCGCTTTGCCTAACACTATGAAGATTCTAGTGCCAAGATTGACAGTTTGAAAGGAAAGGACTAGTGAAGATTATCTACCAAGATTTTTGCGACAACTACTACTACTGAATGACAACTGATGGATCTTTGTTTTCTTTGTGTATTTTTAATTTTTACCATTACTAGATAGATTAAGTAGAAGATTTACCTCTTTGAGTGCAGTACAACCACCACAACTGGAATTATCATGATTTGTCTTCGTGTTGGATTTTTCGGTCTTTGCGCTTCTAATTCTAGTAACATCTGGACCATATTACTTGCCTCTTTTACAGAAACTAACTAGTGTCATTCAAGCAGACTAGTTATTTAGTTCTTTTCTTGGAAAAATCCACCCTTACTCCTACTCCTGTAATACATAGTACTACGCGGCCGTGAAGATTGTGATATATGAAACCAGAAAAAATCAAAATGATGGCTCCTAAATTATCAAGCAGTTCTCTTCAATCTCAACAACAAGGGAATGTTGGACATGACGAACAACAGAAGGCTCCATTCTCGGCCAGTCATGATGCTGCGCAACTTGTAGTCCAGAAAGAGCATAAAGATTGCGATCCAATTGCTCCCTGGTGTGGTATGGAAGAGGACGTGGGGTCGAATTCCTGCTTTGGCAGAATGCCTAGGTGGCCTTGGTTGACCCTAGCTTTCGCTTCCTCCGCTGTAGGTCTCTGCCTTCTCACGGCGATATTGATAGTCAAAACATCTTCGGAACACATGGCTCAGAAGTTTAGGGTCTTTCATCACGCTACGATATCGCACTACCTCGATGATAAGCCAGAAATTGCTGTGCCGATGGGGAGTATTGTCGCTCTCCTGATCCTCGTCTCGCTGCTACTGGTCGAATATATGAGACTACAAAGCGACACGATCTTGGTCCGTGGGAATGAAACAGAAGAAGAAGGGCCGACCTGCAAATAGAGGTCGGCCTTGAGATCCATTGAAAGAAGAAGCACTCGTTCAAGATCCTTGGTGAAAATCCTGTCAAAAGAAGTTGGAAAGAGATGTGAAAAAGAAGGTGTGGTTGTTCGTCGAAGACGGTGTATCGAATGATTGATGCGTTGTTTTACAAGGATTGTGTATATCGTCATCATTATCCAAGAAGATAAGCTGCTTTATCGTCATCTCCTCACAGCCCACGCCTTTAGTTGAGCTGATTATTTACAGGATTCGGTAAGCCTCTGGCCTGAGTCTAACACGAACATATCATCTGTTCTGTCTTGCAACTTGTTTTACAGACATATCGTTAACGCAGCATCTTTATACATATATTCATATATCCGTCCAGCTATATAAACATAGAGGATAAGAAAGTTGACCTCGAAACGATAAGATCCATCTGCTGATAGACCAACCGCGGCCTTCGCACGGTTGTCTGGCACTGTTCTCCTAACCGAGTTTGCATCAAGATCGAGGCCTCCGCCCGATCGACCTAAGTATCTTTGTACACACCAGACTGAGGCCTCCGCGCAGTCTACGTTATCTGATTTCATACGTGATAGTTCCAATAGACTAAGGCCTTCGCGTAGTCTAACCAAACTGCATCTTAGATTCGACTAACCGAGGCCTCTGCACGGTTGAAACGAGACATTTCTGCGCATACGAGATAATTCCAAAGACTGAGGCCTCCGCGCAGTCTTCATACATACGATTTTGAGATATTTATTGTGCCCAAGACCTCGGCCTCCGCGCGGTCTTGCAAATACGAGTTACAAAAGAGTTTCACCGAAACACCTTTAGACATTTGGGCCTGGTGTTCGTGGTAGCTCCGACGTTGATCTTCACTCCCACGGTCCTAGAGAGAGAGTGTCGCTAGGCACATCCACTTTTACTTCCCCAAGTGGTGGAGAACTCTGGACCCGATCAACTTGCTGCCACGAAGTAGATAGAGAATAGAAGTAGAGGAATAGTCGATGTGTCTCATCGCGTTTCACAAATTCGACTCGAAGTAGACGAGGAAGAAGGTAAAATTACATATACACTACCGCGCGAGCCTAGGTTCTCAGTGGAAGTCAACAGAAGGGTGTGTAGACTGATTAAATATAAGGCGGAGCGCCTTTCTTGTGGCTCTTGGGGCCCTACCCCTTCGAGCCGCTCGAGGTGGATAAGTGTGCAGACGTTGTTGCAGTACCTCAACGGGAGAGATCGGGAGGGTCGGCTGATTTCGTATAACGAACTTATTGGCTGCCTCGTCCGTGATCTTTGCTCGGGTTATCTGCTCTCGTATTGGGGCTCACACTGGGAAGGGACGGAGAAAGTTTTGGAAATTACACATATTTCGGTAGCCGCTCGTAGTAGTTAACGAAAGTAAAATAGCTGGACGGATTAAATAAGGAGATAGAACTTATAAGAAAGAATGGCCCACACCTCCATTAAGATTGCGATAGCCGATTCTTCGAGCGCAAGCACCGAGTTAAAAACAGCGGTTGAGCTCGTCAACTGGTCGTTAATAAAAGGTGACGCAATCCTTGTCCGTAGCGTCACCGTTGAAACGCCAATTTGTTTGGAAAATAGCGAATCCACGAAATTTCTTTTTGACCCTCGTCCGGGTGGGAACAAGGAAGACAGTCGAGAAGGAGCATTGCAAGAGACGGCTAATAACGTTGACGGGTCTTCGTCAGTTTCGAAGGCAGGAATCGGCAAAGGACCGAAACTTGTATCTAAGGCTCCTAGCTCGGCATCCGAGCTCAGGGACCCTTGCCCTGCTTTGTTGCTTCCTGGGACTGGAATCGGCAAAGGACCGAAACCAGGACCGAAGCGAGCAGGTCCGACAACCGAGTTGAAAGGGAATCGATTTCCGGGGGAAGGTTCTACGCTTGTCGACCCGATCACAGGAGCTTTGTACGCACCTAGCCACAAAACCCTCCTTAGGGCTGCGCAGCGGGAACGTCAGGCGGCTCGGAAAGCAGCAGCAGCGACCTCACGCGACGTTGACACGAATCGAGAAGGACGCCCGGGCTCAACGGAGGTTGTTTTGATTGCCCGTGAGAACGTCGATACGACTGCGAACCTTGGGTTGATACCGGCAGAAGGACGACCGAAAGTGGTCCTCACGAAAGGATCTCGCGCTCCAGTGGTAGAAGTCGTAACATCGAAAACACTGGTGAATAAGCCGCTTTCCGGGGTTTCTACGAAACCGACTGCTGCTTTGGCCCCAACCCTGGCCTCCGGGGAACAAGGCGAGGTTGAACAGGAGACCGAAACTACCGTGGTCCTTACGAAAGGACCCCGTGCTTCGGCCGAACCGAACGGGAATTCACAAGACCAAGGAACAGAACTGAAGTGTTCGAGCGAGCAGGTTGCTCAAACCTCTTTGTCGGAATCCGACGAGGGGAACGGAAAGACGAGTCCCGGAACCGGACCAACATTGCGAGTAGTCGCGGCTGACGAGATTAGTCAAGACTTTTGTGACCAACCAAGTTCGGAAAGTGATTCCGAAAGGGGCTCCGTTGACAAATCGGCTCCGGTTGGTCCATCGAACAAGGACCGAGAACCGGATTTGAGGAACAAACGCGAGCGAGGACCAAGAGAACGACAGTCGAAGATCTGCCCGCAGGCGAGCAGTGTTGAACCTTCAACGACGAAACGGAGCCGGCAGGTAGCGGAAAGTGGGTCTAGAGACCGTCAACGGGACCGGTCGGCTGAACGAAAAATCCGGCGTTGCTCTTCATTGAGGCGCCTTTCGAAAGGTCGGCATCCGACGGCGCGACCGGATAGACAGTGCGGTCCTGTGGGCCGTGCCCGAGACCTTGCACGAGACGTTGATTACCGTCGCCCGGCCCGTAAGTTTTCCATCGAAGGGGACGCATCGGATAAACGGGTTCCCTCTGGTCAGTTCGATTCCAATTTTAAAGTGGGTTCTAAACGAACGTTTGAGACCAGAAGTCGGGATTGTTCTCGCTCCCGAGGCTCTGGTCGGGTAGTGTCGGCACAGGACCGACGCCGCTCGCGAGGAGAAAGAGGGTTCTCGAAAGGTACCTGCACGTTGAGCGCACAGGATCGCTCTTTGTCTCCCCCCCGGCCGCCTGTAACAGGGTTTGGTGGTCGGAGACGATCCAAAGCGGTTGCGCGAGAAACAGGCCGGAAGAAGTTCGGGAGAAGGTGAAGATACCTACGTGAAATCCGTGAAACGCAACTGGGAAGTGGTGTTGGGAGCGCGGGATGTCTTTGGTTTTGTTCCGAGGTTCTGACAACTCTTTCAAACAGGTGCGCGTGTCACCGGAATTCGAGGAAGGACGGTTGAAACGTCTTTCCAGAAGTGTTAGCCCTCCTCGACCTCTGCGACACCGACGTTTGTGCAGCTCGCGCACATCTCCACTTTGCGTTTGTCCGGAGCGATACGCGCTCGGAGAAATTGAGTTCGTGAGGACCCCTCACTCGTTTGAAGTCGAGCCTTTAGTTGACGGCATTGCCCCGCCGCCGCTCAATTTGGAAGATACGGACGTAACCCTCTTTTTGAAATACAACGGCGTGTTCACACGAACTGGAGTTGTTGACGATGCCCGTGCTTCCCTCGATATAGAAACGTGGTGCTATACGGCGCCCCGAATTCCTCCTTCGTTGACACAAGAAAGACGCAGGCTCTTCAGGGATTATTTGCGAAACCAAGTCGAAGACCCGAAACGACTTCTGGATTACTTGTGCGGTGCGTCAGAAACCGCTGCCCCCCCCTCAGTTGCCCTTGGAGCTGTACCCCGAGAGCCGCTACGGTTCCGACCGAAGGTGGTACGGGATGAGCAGTTCGAGCGGAGAACCCGCACCTCCGAGACCTCCGGGCTCCGACCCGAGGTGGGAGGAGAGACCACTGGGGGCCGACGTCGAAACTCTTGTTGTTCCTAGTGGGTCGGCGGTGCCAGCCGGCAGCCTAGGGCTGGAACCGAGACTTTCTGGAGATCGGGTCCTCGAAAGTTTCTCGTGGAAAGATCAAACCCTTTGGCGCGTGGAAGGAACGAGCGCGTTTTTCCAGAAAGTTATTTACAAGGGCGCTACGAATGTGATGCACATGTATGCTCGCGACCAGGCCGGAAATGTGGATCAGCGTTTCGTTGGATTCAACCGCCGGGATTTGGGAATCGAAAGGTCTAAGTTTCGACCGGCGACCGGTTCGGAACTGGAAGTATCTCTCGGCGTTCCACTCGTCGATGGTATGACCCTTAGAGGTCGGACCCCTTCCACATCGGCGGTCCGAGGATATGAGAAAGAAGGTTCTACGAGTGCTGTCCTTGACAACGGAGCTGTTCTCCTGGAAAGATATAGGGGTGTGGCTAAAGAGGCACTTCAAGGGTCTGGTCCCGTTGACGCGGCTGAGTCACCGCCGGTTTTTCGGTCTCCGGTTTCGAGTTCAGGGCCTGAACCCATTGTGATCTTGACTGACGGCGAGGACGGGGTGCTGACAAATCGCTCTGGTGGCTGTAGTTTGGGGACTAGTCTCGAAGAATCTCCTAAGAAGACTGTTTCCGCGGACCCGGATGCAAAATATGACCTCGACGACGTGTTTGGAACGAGCACTGGTCTCCACGGTGTGCCTCCGCCTCCTGGGGACGATCCGGATGCGGGAGACACCGATGTTGAGGTGGCCGACGTCGAGATGATTGACAACGAGCTGGTCGACGGAAGTACGGTTCTCGGAAATCGAGTTTCAAAATCGGCCGACCACGACTCATTTTCGGACCTCGAAGGACATGCAGCGACGGGAAGCTCGACTGAGCGCAACTTGGGCCTGATGGGTCGTGAGGACGCCGTGATCGGCACTCCGTTGCCGGCTTTTGACGAAGATCCCGGTTTCGTTTCACTTGGCTCGCCTGCACCGGGAAGTGAAGGGTGGCCTGCGGAAGAAACCGCTGGGGATGTTTTGATGAGTAGTGCTTGCCTAGATGTTTCTAGTTCTGAAAAGGGGGTGCTCGGTGCCGTTCCGGCCCCAAGAGCTGACGAAATGGAACGGTTCTCGACGACCCCGGTCCGACGGCGCAGTTGTGTTGTCACCGGTGCTGCCCGCACGCGTGACTACAGCCCGTACGGTCCTCGGATGTTGCGCACCGCCTCCACCCCGGCGTACCGAATGGAACCGGTCGTCACCGAGACTGTGGAACAGCAGGCTCGCCGTCTCGAAGGTGAGAACACTTTTCTTGGAGTCCGCATTTCGGAAAAGACCGACGAACTTGAGATGGCGAAAGAAAGGTTGAAGAGATCGGAAAACGAAACCGTGGCCCTTCAAGGGACGATCAGAACACTGACTGCGGACCTTGAACGAGAACGGGAAGGATCTTGGCGCTGCCAAGACCTTGAGGTGACGGCTGAACGCCTGCACACCGACCACCGACTCCAAATCGACGCGTGCAGTGTCTCCATCAGAGAGGCCGAAGACCGTGCCCGAGCAGTGGCCCTCCAATTTAAGATTGAGAGAGAAAGTTTCGAAAAAGAAGGCTTGGAGAAAGAAAGGAGTTGGGAGAACTGTTTCCAAAATTTTCAAAAGAAGTTGGAGACCGCCGAATCTGACACGCGAGCAGCAAAGTCTGCTTTGGAAACGGAACGGGAAGTCACCGCTGCCCTCCGCACGGCGGTGCAGACCGCGAAGACCGCCCTCGAAACGGTGAAAGCTGAGCTCGAGACGACCGTTGCTGAAAGGATGCGACAAGACGCCCGAATCCAGGTTCTAGCAACGTTTGAAAGAAGGTGCGCGGAGCTGGAAAAACAGGCTGAAACGCTGAAAGCCGCGGTGACCAATGGAATGAAAGAAACCTCTGATAAAGATGTTGAGATTGCTGGACTCCAAGCTGACTTATCGACTTCAAGGGAGGTGACAAAAGCCGCGGAAGATACTTCCAAGAAGGATCAGGAGACGAAGCGACTCTCAGAACAAAGAAGCCGGTCGCTGGAAGAGAAGGCTCGAGCGCTGGAAGTCCTTTCGGAGTCTCGGAAACTGAAACTTGATGAGGCGACTGACAGTCAAGCCACTCTGTTGCAGCGACTCGCCGAGGCTGAGGAGCGTGCGAGAGCTCTTGTGGCCAGGAAGGAAGAGGCCATGGAGTTGACGACGAGGCTGCGAACGCAGATCCAAGAACAAACTTCTGTAGTTGCGGCCCCGGCCCCACTGGATGTCCCAAGGGATTGGACTGCTGAACAACAGAACCTCCAGAATAAACTTGGAGAGTTGGCTGCTCAAATTTCAAGCGCGGAAAGCGATCTCGCTGTGGAGAAAACAAAGGTTTCGACACTCATAACTGAGCGTGAAGCTGCGGAAGCGGCTGTTGCGGCTTCTCGGAAAACCGAGAGCCGTGCGGTAGAGGCGTTGCAAGAAACGCAGGACCTCCTTGCGACTTCGGTTGCAGAGTTGGCCCGAGAACGGCGTGCGCAGACGGATCGAATTGAACAGATTCTTAAGAGCAAAACCCTCTCGCTGGAAAAAGCCGAGAAAGCACACCAAGCCTCGGTAGTTGCCCTCAAGGCTACTCACAGAAGTTCGGTCGAAGAGTTGCAGCAACAGCTTTTGTCGACCCGGGCGGTTTCGTCTGGGTCTTCCTTGACTGCTGCGTTAGCTGCGAGTCAGCGAGAGCAAACTCATCTGGTGGAGCAACTCAAGGAGAGTCGACTCGAAATTTCGAAATTGAAAGAAGATCGCCTCCTCGAGCGTAAAGCCCAAGCTCGTGCTGAGTTACTTGAAACCGAAATTACGGATGCAAAACGCCATGTTTCTTCGGTAGATCGACGAAAGGTTGAACTGGAAACGGAACTTGGTGACCTCAAACAGGAGGTTGAAGAGTACAAAGCTCGCGTTTTCGATTTAGAGGAATCGGCCTCGAGAACCGGTGATGACACTGGGAAGAGCTCGGAAGAAAACGCTACCACCGCCGCACTTCGAGCTGCGTTGAAGGACAGCGACAAACGCGTTGGCAAGCTCACGGTGGATTTGAAGAAACAAGCAGAACGGTTTCAAAAAGAAATCTCGTCCCTCCAGTCTCAATTGAGAGCTCGAGAGAAGGAGTTTTCCAGGACAACCTCCTTTGCGTCGGTTGCGCCGGCGAGCCGATCACAATCGGCTCGATCAGCTTCCCCGGTTCCAACAGCGCCGCGCGCCGGTATTAGTGATGGCTTTTCGACACCGGCCCCTGGGCTTTCAACTAGTGAGGTGGACGATGAATGGAAGTCGGTTCCTGACCTCATCTTGCAAGCTCCCGTGGTAGGTGAGTGCAAAAAAGGGAACGGCGTACCGACCCTCCGGGCTTTTTTGACGGACCCCTCCGTGGTGTCCGCTGAGACACGAGCTGAGAATTCCCAACTCGAACCTCCACCTGGCCTCGCTCCGCCGGGAGAACCACTAAAACCAGGTCCGGACGTGGACCTCCACCGTTTGCAAGGGGAGTTGTGGAGCTTGAAAGAAAGCCTTACCAAGAGCTCGGCCGAACAAGCCCTGCGACGCGAGGAGTTTGGGAAACGAATGATGAACGAAATGTCTACGACGATCGCAGATTCGATGCGTGCTATGGTGTCGTCAATGCTGCAGTCGAATGGGGAAGAGAAACGCCAAACGAACGTTGAAGGACCTCCTTCAGCAACGTCGTCAACGACCGTTTCGGTTTCCAATGCGGAGTTTTTCCCACAGATCGGCCCGGAAGACCTCTCTTCGTTCCGTGTTTCGAACGGAGACCGGCGCAAAGCCAAAATGCGTAATTTCAGTAGTTGCCTGAAAGGAGAAGGAAATACAGCTGACACCCCAGTTGGCGACCCTATTGCGAGTGGGGTTGATCTTGCTAGTCGCTGTCTGCAAACACCTGCGAAGATCAGTGCGTTAGAGATACCGAGAGGTCACGTTCTCCTCCCGACGGGAGCTCTCGAGGCCGTCCGTGAAACGAAACGCCGTGACGCCCGCCGGTCTGGGGCACCCCGAGATGACACGGATGAAGACTGCGACGACGGACCTGAGAACCGGCCTACGTTCGGACGAAGCGAGAAGACGACACGGAAAGACCGAAAAAACGCAAAGGCCCATCTGCTGCGCACTGCCTACGCGTATGGAGGACCTGTGGAATGTGACGACATCGATGATGGTAACCTCCGCATGCAGGACGCGGACTCGGAGGCCTCGGACGATAGTGCCCTCTCTCCTTACGCCGCGTACGTAGATCCGTTTATAAGATTTGAAGCCCGCCTATTAAGCCGGCTTGGCAGCGCGTCTCTCGACCGCACAACGGTCCCGGAAGAAGCTATGGCTCTATACAACAAAACGAAAGATAAACTTCGACACCTCCGGAAGGTCCGCGAAGACGTTGATCCGAACGATATTCAGTCGATGGCTGGCGGGGTAGAGTCTTACCGCACCGTCCGCGTCACCGCTCGAAGTGGCGACGCCTGCCCGGTGGCTGGGGCTTCGACGAACCACGGTCCTACACTTTCTATGTTGCAAGTGTTGACAAACGAAAATGGAGAAAGGGAGGTCGGTTTGTGCTCGGAAGGTGCGAAATACGGACTCTTGCGACCGGATACTCATGAGTCTTGGGACCGTTGCCGAATGGATTGCGTCGATTCTGACTTGCCTCGCCGTTGGCCCAGGAAAAATGCAATCGCGTCGTTGATCGGAGAAGCCTTTGTTTCTTTGTTCGAAGACTCGGTTGGGAAACTTGCCGCGGGCGGATCGGTCACACAGGCTCCTCCTTTCCGACAGCTCAAAGTGACGGCAACGTCTGACAGTTGGGGTGCGCACCAGAAGTACATGAACGATCTGCGGGACCGCATCAATTTTCATCGATCCCATCGTTTCGACCGAGAAATCCTTTCGCATCTCCGACTCGATAGTGACGAAGCTCGCGAAGCCATGAGACAGACGGAGATGCTAGAATATGCCCATCCTAACGAATTGGAGTTTTTCCTTGTCTTTGAAACATCTTTGGCTTGTGCGTGTTACATCCAATACGAATACCTGTTGATGGAGATACAACAAGAATTTTGGTACGAAATTGATACGACAACCATGTCGTCGCGCGCTGCCATGGGTGAGTGGGCCCGGAATTACACCGCCACCCAGAACAAGCTGGAAGCGCAAGGTTTTGCGAAAAGGGACTATGCTTTTAATACCGATACTTTCAAAGCGCGCACCAAGACACTTCAGCACAATTACTTGATAGCGCTTATGTCCAAAACGGTTGAACAAACAACGAGCGATGTTCTGAAAAATCCACTCCCAAGAGCCACGTGGCGTGGAAAGTCAAAACTCCCTGACCACCAAGACACGATCAACAGTGTTACGTTGGAGAAATTAGTCGTGTATTGTCAGCACAACGCCATGGTCACCAAAGCCATGGGCCTCGAGTACCATTACGGCCATCGAAACCGAGGATACAAGAAACCGAGTAAGAAGACATACGGCGCGTTCGTAGAAGAGGACAATGTTGCGGAGGTTTTCCGAGAACCGTTGTGCCCGTACTCGCACCTCAGCCCGCATATCTTCGGTCGCGTTGCGCCGGCCTATCGTAGCATCCAAGGTCGGAAGAACGATGCCTTTCAGTCCTATGGCTCCGGCGTGTTGTCAACGTACCCGACCCCAACGAACGCACCGTTCGCATTGTTGGATAGTCAAAATGAGATGGAGGCTCTTTGCGTTGAAGTTCTTGACCCGATTGAAGACAGCGTTTGTGTCTCGGCTGACTACTTGTTCGCGGAAAGTCTCCTCGGCGACGCATGGACCGAGTACGCTGCAAAAGGAGGTAAAAAAGGAGGTGGGAAATCCTCCGGGAAGGGTTCCGGAAAAGGTGGCAAAGGTAAGGGTCCACGGGAGTCTCCAAAGGGAGTTTCGAAAGGGAGTCAAGCTAATCGACCTAAAGCAGCCGGCAAAGGACGCCCCGTTGTTCGATGTTTGTCAGACAAACACTCAACTCCTGATCATGATGCTTCCGACTTACTTGGTGGCATCGGCAAAGCGGCGGGAGTTGTCACTGTGGTGACCCAAGATTGTGAGGACTGCCGACTGCGTCACCAACTCATGTATCTCACTTTACATGGAAGCCAGAGTCGGCAATCTTTGTGCCCAACCACTCTCCAGAAACTCCGTTGCCGCTTGAACCCGTCTCATAGTTCCCACAACCTTGAATGTAACCGCATCGCACCGACAAGTTGCCCGGGAGAGTCGCTCGTCGTTCGCGCAGCCACCATTGCGGCAGCGGGCGGAGCAACAAAGTGGTTGGATGAGTCTCGCAATGAGAAAGTCAAGCAAGTGTTAAAAGGGTGCAACATGTTTGAGCTTGCCCTCCAACTTGGACAGAAGGCCGCTGCTAATCCCAGTACGGATGGTTTGAAAAGTTTACTCGAGAACCACCGAGACGACGGCTTTGCACCGCTGCTGGATGGCGTTGTCGAATTCTTCGAGTATGAAGAAGCTCAGGACGACGATGGCGACCCTTTCAACCATGGGTCGCTTGCTCTCGAAGATGGTTGGACCGACGAAAAAAGAACTTCGAGGAAACCTCTCTTTAAACTTGGCAACTCTCGTGGCCAGGCTGAGCCCTTGTTAACGGACGATTCGGACGGGGAAGCGACCTTTGGACTTGCGGGAGACGGCGGCGGCGATCCTTTTGCAGAACTTTTTGCTGCGATGGGACAAACGAAAACATTGTGCACGTATGGTTCCGAAGCGCTCTCATCGGGCGAAAGACGACCTGCCCCATTGACGCTTTCCGAGAGGTCCCGACCTACGTTTCCCTTTGCAGTGCCAGTGCCGGAACTTGCTTGCCGAATCAACCAGGAAGCTTCGTCAATCGTATGCCGCCAAGACCTGCAGGTCCTTGAAGAGGAGGTCCGCATCCTTGCAGCCTCCCGAGTACCGGCGCCGTTCCGACGTGCTCCTGCTGGGCCACTGGGTAGCGCTTGGGTGAGTGGCAAATCAGAAAACTGTGTTGTACCCGGAATTGGTTTTTTCACGCTTCCTCGGAACGCCTCCAGAGAACCGACGTCCGGTTTGGCTGAAATCTCTCAAGAAGGGCCTTTACCTCCGTCGCTGAGATTGCTCGGACCAATTTTCCAAACTCCTGTCCCCCGGCGACGACGGCATCCGTCTGTTTCGTCCACCTCCTCGGGCGAAGACGCGGATCCCTGGTTCAGGGCCGAACCCGACGTCCATGGCCCTCTTGCCCGTCCGTCAACTTCGTCCTCGGGTAGCAGCAGCGACCCTTTTGGAGAGGATCCCGGAGGTTCGTTGAGTAGGGACTCGGACCCCGGCGTGTACTCGGAAACGGACAGCGATCGAGGTGAAGAACTCGACTCCTCCATTGAATGGATCCGTCTCCCGTGCTATAACCTCTCCCGAGAGGTCGTCTGGTGGCCGAGAACCCGATATTTACAACAGGTTCGCGAAGCCCTTGAGTGCTTGCCGACGTTTGAAGACGAAGAGGCCTTGCGGTGGTGGATTCCTCACCTCTTCCGTGTGGCACGGTACGCCCGCATCACGATAACGGTGTTAGGAGGTGAAATCCCTCTCTTGCGCAGCTGTGCTGAATTGGATGCATTGAGTTTAAATATCCGATACCAATTATTGTGGCACATTCGCAATTTTGACAACCTTTTTGGTGGAGCTCGATGGAGCCGCGAGATCGACGCTCAGTCGCTGATGAGGGAGGCACAAGCCGTCAGGTTTTTGCAGGGATGCTCTCCGGACAACGCATTAAAAGAACAATTCTGGGAATGCGTTTGGGCTCTCACAACGCGCTTGAAAGGATCACGCCCGCATTTCCCAACAGGACTAACAGGTGGTGACGCTAACGACACCTCCGAAATCAGTGTTGGGTCCGACAGCGAAGAACTTAGTGAAACTTCGTCCGATGAACTACAGGCCGTCCTCAAATTAACAAGGGATCTCGTTGAACAAGCCATTCTTTGTACACCTCGACTGGATGATCCCGCGGCTCTGCTGCCTGTTTCGAGTCTCCTTGCGGAATATTGCTCGCTTCAGACAGGCCCTCCCAACTTTTGGAGAGAGCTGCGACTCGGGCCGCTCGAAATTGACCTCGTTGCGCTAGAATACCGCATCCGAGAGCATCTCGGAAACCGAGACAGCTTCGCGGTTTTCATCAATGCCGCCTGGTGGGGTGCTAACAAACGTGTTTCGGCCCTCTTGATGCTGTCCTCTCGTGACATTCTGGTGCAGACTGACATTCCACAATGGGACCAGCAGCAGAGTTTTCATCGACGGGCGCAACGCTTTTTCTTGAAGTTCCATCACGGTGTTTCTTGCAACGAACTCCAAATCGGGACGTTGGTCTTCCGGGTGCCCCGCTCGTCAGCCTGTCTTTACACGTGTGGACTCGATGAATCCTCCGAAGCAAGTCTTTGCATCTCTCCTGTCGTGCCTCCGTATCGGGTGCTGAGCGGGACCAACAGTGCGCGCCACTTTGCATCAGTGCTTCCAAGTCCAGAAGCGTACTCCCGGGTCTTAGACCTTGACATCCGCTGTCAGATCTGCCTGCTAACAAACTGCGCCAAAATTCGGAAAGGAGCTGAGCACGTTGCCCTCCACCAGCTTCTCAGCATTGTCGCCGTAGAAGGACCGGTCGAACAAGAAGCGACGGCGCATCGCCTCCAAACGTGTACAACTCAAGACCTTAACTCGAACGTCTGCGTTGTCTCGGTGTGGCGGGTTGACAATCGAACGTCTCGCTCGCGACGACTTGCAAACCTGCTACGTGAGAATCCGGAGCGTCGAATTATTGTGATTGCAAATCTTGAGGCAGAAACTGCTTTCGGGCCTGTCTACGAGGTCGTGCAGGAATTGCGCGAAACAGCGAACGAACGCCGCGTTCTACTGGTCCCGGTTTCCAAGGAACAGTACCTCTCCGCGACGCTGTGTTGGAAACGCGTCCTAGAAACTGCGTTTCCCCAGTACGCCGTGCCGTTTCGCGCTCTCCTCGGTACCGACCCAAACTTAACGTGTGATGCCAGCCAGCGACTGCGGCTCCCGGCGGTGCCTTATGTTGTGCACCCACCCTGCAATTTCGCGGCAGGCCTTACTTCGCGGTTGCTCGTGGCCGGAGTTCCATATCACTTGATCACAAACTTGAAAGAATGGCGCGAACCCAGTTTGCTGAGCTTAATAGAGAAACATGGTTTCCGGGTGGATGCAGCCACGTTTTGCCCCACCGAGACTGGTGGTTACCCCCTCGCAGGCGTCCGGACAAAAGGACGCTGGCCCTTGGTTGTGTGGGACATCCGCTCCGATGTCCGGTATGAAGATTTCCTGTGTTGTATGTTAAAACAACAGCTGCAGAATGTGCACGATGTCTTTGTCATCGCTACGGGGGCGTTTGCGCACAAATTGCCTCTGTGGGCGGATCGAATTCGGTCCTTGCATATCGTTGACGGATTGCGGTGCCGTTTGCCGGAGCAACAGGTACGACATCTTTTGAATATGGGTGGTGGGATCGAATACTCTGCGATCGATGCTCCGGATTCCTCACTTTCCCCTGACCTGGTTGCCTCGCCTGGTAGAGCGCTCGATAGGAACTCGTCGACGAGTGCCGACGTCGAGTTTTCCACAGCCCCCCGGGACCCGGACGGAGGGCTCTCGTCGGTCCCCGACGAGTCTGAGCGCCCTTCCGAAGCGCCGACGCTTTGGGACCTCGGAATCGGGCTCGAACCTTGGGACACACGAACTTACGACGATTACCTCCACGAGCAGGGCCCAGAAACTTCGTTTGCAGGCGAAGGGCCTGACGTTCCTGCCCTTCCCCCGCCGGCAGCACCGCTTCCGACCAACCCGCTGCCCCCTGAAAAAGCGGGTCCCAGTAGTGAGAAATCGGAGGAAGACGAGTGCTTCTTCGATGCTGTCTCGGAAATTTCCTGCAACTCTCGTTCGAGTTTGCCACCCGGTCCGCGACCTCAATGGTTCCAACCGAGAGTTCCGGCCGACGAACTCCAGGGGTCTCCGCCAATGTCGGGGCCCGAACTCCGCCAACGAATTGCAGTCGAGAGTAGTCGTCGAGAAAGAGGTCTCCATGCACTCGAGTCGTTTGAAACGGGGAACGAAACGTTTCGCACTGCCCTTGAACGGGGCGCGTGCCTTTCTCGCGCAACTCCGTATATCCTTGTCACGAACAGCGCGGGAGCGGCTCGAGAAGTCGATCGATTGCGCGACGCCGGATACCAGGTTGACGATGTTTTCCGCCAGAAGGGCTCAATGTATCGCCTTGACGACCTTCACCAAAGGTTCCCAAAGCATCGTCTGCTCGTGGTGTGGTCGTTCCGAACAGCGACAGTCAGTGCTTTCATTTTCGACGCGGAAACCTTGCAAAAACGCCTCCCGCACGACCTTTTCGTCGTTGCAACGGGACCGCAGCCACTCCTTAACAAATGGTTTGAACAGACGGAGCTCATCCTTCCAGTCACCGTCCTCCCAACTCCGCACGAGTCGTGTTGTGGGAAGAAAGGCCGAAAAATTTGGAACGCAGCAATATTGCAGTGCGGTTCCAACGAACGTTATTGGACAGCGCGAGCCGGAATCCGCATGCCGATGCCAACTCTCGGAGCATTGCAAGGAAATGCTTTACCGGAGGGACCTCCGATCCATGGCACAGCGACCCTTTCGGGATCGCTGATCCGCCCGACAGGCGTTCGGTCGGATTACCGACTTAACGTTACGTCTAAAGAGGGAGTGGTGATCCTCCAAGTGGACGGTGGAATCACTGAAACTGAACTTCGATACGCGTTCCCGCGTCTCGATCCCTCCGTGCTCTCGGTTGTTACCGCCGAAACCCGTGACACCACTTATCGGGTTTCGGCTGCACGAGCTTTTAGTGAATTTGCACGGCGCGACGCGCATTACAAGTCCGACCAGGTGCAAGCGGCCATCCGCCAAACGCGCCGACAGTTAGACCTCGACGGAACAAACCACAATGCACTACCTCGGACTTTCGGAGCCACCTTGTTAATGACGTGGCTCGCCCTTTGGTGGGGTGTCAGCTCAGCTGTTTCATTTGAGCCGGTGAGTCTGTTCAACGCAATCTTGGCGGTTTCAGTTGCAATATGGTTGTCGAGTCGGGACGTTTGTTTGTGGCTGCAACCTTCGACTGGCAAAGATGTTCCTACAGAACCTTCGTACCGAGTTGGGTTCGGAAACGAAGAGTTCCGCCAAAAACTGGGGCGGCAACGGCAAACCCAACTCGCCCAAGACATCCACGGAAAAACCGCCGCCTTTTCGGTAGACCCTCTTGGAAATCGGGTCTGGGTCGCGATACCATATGGCGACAAAGGCGATGTGGTCGTCACATTAATGCTGCTCGATACCGGGTGCTTTGTGTCACTGTATCTGCTTGGACATACCTTGGCATCTGCCTTTTTCCTTGCCGCCTATGGAGTCGGCTTTGCAACGTTGCAAGGAGTCACCGAACTCGTCAATCTCGGCGCTCCCACCGGGCCATTAACCGAAGTCCTTCGATATGCGCATCTTGACCTGCATTTCGCAGGATGGACGAAAACCAAAAACGCATTTGACTGGTGGAAACTTGGCCCTGGTGAACCACGAGCCCAGGTGCCGATGGGCCCTGCCCCCGGCGCCGGCCGCACGTTAGTACCAAAGTGGTGTTTCAAGAACCTCAACAAACTCGGCACTCCGATCTGCCGTCCGCCCAAAGAGTGGGAAAATCTAGGCAAAGGTATCGGCGCCATGGCGGTTTCGTGGCTTTACAACACCGACAGCCTCATTGGGGGGCACCAAATGACGTTGCGAGTCGGGTACATGATGCCCTTTGCCGGAGCACCCGGAGACGAGACTGGGTCTTATATGTTTACTCGAATTTATCATGAGGCTTCGAAAGCACTCATCACGCCGCTTTTTGTCCCGCGTGCCCCCTCTGTTGCACGCAATGGCAACTATTTTCATCGATTCTGTGACAGGTATAAAGTAGATGGTAACGACTTTGAAGCGGCAAAGAAGGAACTTGAGAAACATGGCACTAACATTGAAGCTCCGGAGACCGTCCGCCGCCTCTACGTTGCGATGCAAGGAGAAGCGGAACGAGCAGCTGGGCGAATCCAAACCAAAGCGTCGGTGTTGAAGAAACCTAGCGTTGAACCACCTGCCACTCCACTTTCTTCGACGACGGACCCTAAAAGAACCACGTCGCCCCAACAAGTTCAACAGGTCCCCGGAGGTGAAAGGAAAGAGGCTTTTGAAGGTCCCACAGTGTCGTTTGGAGACGTTCAGGTCCGAGCCATTGGAGCTACGGCAGTCGACCCTCCGACCGAACCCTCGGTGTCGGCCTCCCAGCGATACGAAGGCGCGTCTGGGTTGTCGTTGTTCGGACAATACCGAGCTTCCGAACTTCCACCTGTTGACACCAGGGCTTTGTCTCGAGTGCAGCCTATTTTGTCAGCGCCGTTTGATTCGGTGGGGTCTTTGGCTTATGCCTCTGCGATTTCTGAGGACTTCGCCGAGGGAGACCCCCAAACAGATACAGAAGAGGATCGGACTTTCTCGAGCGATGATGAAGACGAAGACCTTGACTATCGAGCCGCCCTAGCTGAAGACTCGCAACCGGGTGTCTGCGATCAACATTTCAGCCGTATGACTCCTGAACAGCGAAAGCTTGTTTATGATTGGGTTGCGAACGCTGCCCATACGAGGCGGTTCCGAGAGAGATGGCGTCCGCATCTCTTATTCTTTTCTCTACTTAGGCATCCCTTATTCATGTTCGGAAAGTTCCAAATTGGGAATTGGATACTCTTGCTTCCGGGGCTAACTGCTTGTGTCGCACTGGTGGGATTGATGTTGTTCTCGAACGGGGAAGGAGACCCAAGAGTTGCCATGACCGTGCGAGGCATGGGCACCCACGCATAAGCACGACATACGTTGCCTTTGTTTTGCGATCTACGAGCTTGCGCACACGATTTGCCTCCTTAGCCGCGACACTATTCGCGCCCCTCGTGGAATCCCGAAGGTGGACGACCTAGTCGTCGCCTCTGATCCAACGATGAGCTCGAAGATGGAGGTGCCTGTGATTTTACAGACCGAGGATCCCGATTGCAAGGAGGTGGTCGAGGCTTTACTAATCGAACGACCTGTGAGGAAGACAACGAAGGGCGCGTTGGTGCTGCTTTGGTGTTCTTTCGGATTCTGTTTGGTATTGCATTCTTCAAATTTATATTACCTGGACTTGCAACTACATGGCTCGGATACTATGGGTCTTCGTCTTCGTTGGTTGTGGTATAATGACTCTTGAGTAGCAAGGATCTTGCGCAGTAGTTGTATTCCATTCCTGGACTCTTGTCACTTCATTTATTTGAGGACTCAGGATCATAGCATCGTAGAGTCTGGGGGCTCGTATGCTCGCCAGTGCTAAACTCCATGGAATGGAATCTAACTGCGCACGATCCTCGCTACTCAGTCATACCACAAATAACGAAGACGAAGATCCATGATTATGTTGTTGTAAACGTTACCAAGAACCTGTAGAAGGGGAACCTTTCCCCAGATCATGAGTTAGTGTTTCCGAGGACAACACTTCAAAGGAGCCGTCCTGTCGGTATGAACTGTTGCTCAAGGACATCAGCGTCAGAAAGTTCAGGACTACAGGCGATAGACATGACATGACCGTCAGAGACATGACATGGTGATGCTGATGCTTCCGCTTCTCAGCCAGTATAGGAGAGCGTGAACCGTGTTCGTCCGTCGGTGGAGGTGGACAGAGATGAAATTGGTGAAACTCGCCAAAAGTAAGAAACGAGAGCTCGCACTATTTCTATTTCGGAGAAAACAAACAAGCAAAACAAGGCTACTCAAAGTGCTATTTATGAAGAGAGGCTCTATCCTTTGCTGTTCTAGATTTTCGTTCTCCTTGATCTCTCTTGTAGAAATCTTGGAGTTTATCTTCACACCCTAGGAAGTGTCTAGTATTTTTCAAATATAAGTGCGAAATTCCCCTCTGGTTTGTCACTGTTGGGGACGTTGTTCCCCTGTCATATCCTCGTTGATGTCTTGGCGCTCGCTTTC
>CAJINU010000086.1:266440-387672 GCA_905178165.1 Amoebophrya sp. A25
GATGCTGATGCTTCCGCTTCTCAGCCAGTATAGGAGAGCGTGAACCGTGTTCGTCCGTCGGTGGAGGTGGACAGAGATGAAATTGGTGAAACTCGCCAAAAGTAAGAAACGAGAGCTCGCACTATTTCTATTTCGGAGAAAACAAACAAGCAAAACAAGGCTACTCAGAGTGCTATTTATGAAGAGAGGCTCTATCCTTTGCTGTCCTAGATTTTCGTTCTCCTTGATCTCTCTTGTAGAAATCTTGGAGTTTATCTTCACACCCTAGGAAGTGTCTAGTATTTTTCAAATATAAGTGCGAAATTCCCCTCTGGTTTGTCACTGTTGGGGACGTTGTTCCCCTGTCATATCCTCGTTGATGTCTTGGCGCTCGCTTTCGCTGACGTGTCCTTTTAGATAAGATAAGGCCTGTAAAGTGGTTGCGGCCCCTTAGTTTAAATGAAGAAGTGAAAGAGGGTCAGAGACGTCTTAGAGGTGGCATGCGTGGCGCTGAAGAAGAAGCAAGGAGGCAAAGAGAATAAAACGAGGGACACTACGAGAAAAGAAAGGAAACAGAATGACAACAATATCTGCTCTTGGGATCTTGGTAGGTGTGCGAGGCGTCCTAGCCAGGCGGTGGAGGTGCTCGCGCGCTTCTTGTTGGCCACAAATTGTATGGGGCCGGGAGATGTTACTGCGGAGGGCGTTCGTGGTAGCATCCCTGGCTCTCTCTTCGTACCCAGAAAAGTAACTGTTGGCGCGGTCGCTATCGGTTATCACTTCTCCTATCTGACTACTTCTCCACCACGTTTCCCCACCTCTCGAGTCGCCTCTTGTCAAATGTTTCTGAGTTATAGTACTAGACCTAGGCCGCGCCCGGTAGCACCCATGTCACCCCGCTAGAATCCTCCACCCTCCAAGTCGCTAGGCACTTAGGTCGCTTCTTCAATTGGGAGCCAACCCCAGGCCAAGGAGCCGCCGACCCGCCCACAGTTTTGCGAAGACTTAAACTTTTGCGACTGCGTTCGCTTTTCCCTTCCTTATCGTTTGGGACTTCATTATAGGTATCTGATACCCGATGGGAGGTAACTGCTTGGAATAATATGGAAGATCGGCCCAAAGATGTTACTTTGATGATGTTGAAAAAGATGAAGGGTAGGAACGTCAGCTGTCGCAGGCCTGATAGAAAATGGAGGACGCCTCCTTTTGGCCTTTCCAAGGGGGTCAAAAATTCCCCGGCCCCTCTCGCTAGTGGTAAAGCTGCCTTTTGCTTCGGACGCGGGCGAGTTTTGCTTCTTGCCTTCTCGTTGCAGTGCGTTGTCATCGGAAGGCTTGGCGGAGGTGGAAAGGTTAAGAAAGTAGTGACTCTTGTCCAAGATACATAAAAGAAGCGCCATATGGCATGTCTTCAGAGTAATGGCTTCCAAGCTAGTCCAACAAGCACACGGGCAACAGACTCATATAGTTTCTCAGAAGTCTCAGACCTCGGTCTGGTCTCCGTCTACGATCTTGCCATCCTCGCCCCAAGAATAGGCATGCTCGTCAGTCAGTCAATTTCTAAAAGTAACAAGAAGCGATGCAAGAGAGGAGAAAGCTGCAACGAAGGTTCCAAAGACAGTGAGGACCTTGGATTTTTTGCGTCGCTTTCGAATATCTGGCCGTGGGGAGGAGGTGTCAAGTTCTATTTGATACTACTCATCCTCTAAGAACTTCTTCTACTACTACTTTTTTTCTGTCTCTCTCTCGACTAATGAGTTAGATCTTAGCTTCTACATCTACTACTATTTGAGCGTCCTCCTCTAGTGTCAACTTCTGAACTTCTGACCAGGTGCACAAGCCGGCCCTGAGGCGAGCGCGAGCTCCACCAACAAGGCGCTGGTGAACAATGGGACACACCCAATGAGTCCTGCGGTGGCAGAGCAGACGGAGAAGACAGCCATCCCACCGCCCAAGGCTCGATCGGAGAAGACTGCCGCGGATGACCCGACGAGTCGTGGTATTTATTTTCATTGGTGGTTCCTTATAGATATCTGAAACTGGTATTGGTAATACCTCTGAAGCAGGTGCTTGTTGTTGTGCACTCTCTCGGCTAATGGGCTAGGTGCTAACTTCTTCCCTTATATAATAATATGCTTCTCGCATCTCCATCTTCCTCTGGTGCCACCTTCTGTGCAGGTACCAGCGTCGGCCCTGAGGTGAGCGCGAGCTCCATCAACAAGGCGCCGGTAAACAATGGGACATTTCCAAAGGATTCGGCGGTGGCAGAGCAGGCGGAGAAGGCAGCCACCCCACCGCCCAAGGCTCGAACGGAGAAGACTGCCGCGGATGACACAGCCAGTCGCGGTATTCATTTTCATTGTTACTTAGGCACCTACCTCGAAAACTTATAATTATCTCTGAGGTAGATTCTTGCTGTTGTAATCCTCATTCCCTTCTTGAGAGAGCCTCCCCAAACTGAGAACTTTGCATCATCTGGCAACACCCAGACCCACACTGATTCACCTTGACTGTCCCCCCAAGTGTGGAGAAACTCTTCTCTTTCATTCTTGAAACCTATCTCCTACACCAGATACCGAGGGAAAGCCAGGGGTAGCGGCCTCGTTTTTATTCAAAGACGATGGGCAGATGATGCAGCTCTACGGAACTCCGTGTATTATTCTGGGTCTTTTCTTATCGCTCAACGCAGTTCATTTTCGTCAGCCGTTTTTCACCTGTTCCTTCTTAGGATTCTGAGGAAATGGCACCGCGAGGTGGACTGCTGTATGGGTTTCTACTCGTGTTTTCCTACCTTCTAGGTGCCACTGGTGTATTACCATGGGCAATTACATAGTCCTTAGATAGTGGATATTTTTTGTGAATAGTATTTATAGGTGTAGCTACTTTGACCTAGTGCTATCCTTATCTGCGTCACCTATAGGACCCCTTCATCTACCTCTTTTCCATCCTCATCCATGAGATAGGGAACAAGGCTACTCTGTAGCCTTGAAGAAAAAACACGAGACAAAACTACAGGCATTGGGTGCGAGATTGCGACTACCTCAGCGAACGAGAACGCGCAACGGATACGAGGCTCACAAGAGGCGCACACGCTGGCAGGTGTGTAAATTTATCCCTCAAAGAAGTGCTTGTAAGTTTCTTGCTCGTCTTATTTGTGCAACAGTATGGGGCTGACCTCAGTAAAATTCGAATTGAAGAAGAGACCGGCTGCGTTGCAGGTTCTTTTACCTCATGCAAAACGCATCTCACCAGGAAACGGCGCAGCCGCTTTGCAGAGGGCCGAGACAGCTGAAAAAGAGCTGGCCGCGAAAGAGGAGGACTTAGTGGCGAAGAGCAAGAAACTGCAACGCACGGAGGAGGAGCTTTCAGCTGAGAGAGCTGAGGCGGAAGAGCTGCGGCGGAGAAATTATGGACCGTTTTCAATAATTGATTGGACTTGGGTCAGCCTCAGCGACGGTCTTGGGCAAAATTAAAAGTAAACATTGGATGTCTCAACCTGGTATGTGCATCTCTAAAAAACCGAAGCACTACGAAGCAGCGAGGCCTCAGGACAGCGTGCCCCGGCAGAAGAGTCCGCAGCAGTGCATGAGAAGCATGGTGCACAAGTGGAGCAGCTGGAGGAGGTGGTGGCGGCCAAGGCGAAAGAACTCCAACGCGCGACAGACGAAGAGAACCGACTGAAACAAGAACTAGAAGGGAAGAGTTATGGCTTGTGATAGACATTGTTCACAGGTGTTGGCGGTGCAAGTGCAACGTATAGCCATTTAGGCAGAGTATTTCGTCGGCCCTTTTCTTCGCTAGGGTTGGCAGACGGTGACTATGTAGAGTCCCACTCCCTTTGGCCATGTCTAATGGAGTGAATCACCCGAAGCCAAACAGGCTGTGGCTGCCGAGTCGCTTTGCACGACGGAGAAGAGGCTCCTCGAAGAGTCTCGCGAGGAGGCGGCACACCTGCGCGCGGAGAATTATGGTTCGTCTTTGTACATTATATTATCGGCTTTGCTTTGGCCTTAGTGCAGGCAATTCGTGTGCCTGGCCACAGTGTGGCGGCCATTCATTTTCGCGGGAAATTGCGTCGGCGACGAATTGGCAGTAAATGGTAGATGTTTTAACTTGGTATGTGCATCTCTAAAAAACCGAAGCACTACGAAGCAGCGAGGCTGCAGGGCAGCGTGCTCTGGCAGAAGAGTCCGCAGCAGTGCATAAGAGGCATGTCGCACAAGTAGAGCAGCTGGAGCAGGTGGTGGCGGCCAAGGCGAAAGAACTCCAACCCTCGACAGAAGAGGCGAGTCGACTAAGACAAGAAGTAGAGGCGAAGAGCTATGGCTTGTGATAGACATTGTTCACAGGTGTTGGCGGTGCAGCGTCTAGCCATTTCGGCAGAGTATTAATTTCGTCGGCCCTTTTCTTCGCTAAGGTTGGCAGACGGTGACTATGTAGAGTAAATGGTGGATGTTTTAATTTCCTCTGTGCATCTCGAGCTCTAAAAAGCCGAAGCACTACGAAGCAGCGAGGCTGCAGGGCAGCATACTTGGGAAGAAGAGTCCGCAGCAGTGCGGAAGATGAAGGATGCACAAGGACAAGTGGCGACGCTGGAGCAGGAGGTGACGGCCAATGCGGAAGAACTCCAATCCGCGAAAAACGAGGCGAGCCTACTAAGACAAGAACTACACGAGCAAAGTTATGGCTCGTGATAGGCCTTGTTTTTCTGGACTGTGTTTCTTGCCTAATCTTCCAGCAGTCTTCGGTCTCTTTTCGCGAGGGTAGACCGAAGTAGCTGGGTATACTACCCATTCAGAGAGTTCCTCCTGTAATCTATCAGTAAAAAGTCCCTGGATGTACAACTACTCATGCGAGCAAGACACTGCCTCTTTTCGAAAAATGTAGTTTTGAAACATTGTGACTTAGATTATAAATATGTTCTCACCTCTAAAACAAAGAAGCGCATGAAGCCAAGTCAGTGCAACTCGAGGCTACAATCGCATCACAAGAGGCGCAGTTGCGCAATGAGCACGAAGACGAGGAGTGTACTATTGCAACTAACCGCAGCTAACTGTTCACGATTTTCTTCGTAGTTCTTTTCCATGGAAACAAGAGGGTGAGGACGACAAGAAGCTTCAGTTACTTGCTAGAGCTGAGTTAGAGCTAGAAGAACTGCAGACAAACGAGTGCTCAACTCTACAAGATCCGTTTTTGAGGATAGAGACACTGTTACTCGACAGTATAGACGTCGTGGCAAGATTCATTCACTCGCGTGACACTCTCACCAGGTACAAAACCGGGCAAGAAGGTAGTGAGAAATATAGGTGCAACGAACAAGGCTGGCGAGGGCGTATCAACATGCAATTTATTCCAGTCTACACAGTTCGTCTTTGACGGGGAACACGGGCCGACGTGGTTGCCAGATGGTACAGTTCCAAAGACTTTCAAGCTGTCCAGAGTCCTATTTTCTAATTTATTTCTTCTATACCTAAAGTGTCTGCCTTTTTCACCTGGGTCTTGCGTCTCCCTGTTTCTAATCATTCTGAAGTTCTCACTCGATTCTTTTCATTGGTTTGCGCGACGGACTAGCAGGCACTAAGGAGATAAATAGGGACAATCAAAGGAAATCGAAGTCAGTAACTTTGGCTTGAAGTTGAACGCTTTAGGGCTCTGATCAGTTTCTCATTGTCGTGGCTCATCAAAAATTAGGTATCCTAATCACGACTAACAAGGGAGCGCATATAGACGTAAAGAGTGCTATGAAGACGTACAGTCCATCTCTTGCGAAACAGACCGCCTTGTCGTCCTGGTCGCTGAGGGAGGTCAACCAGCTGGCGAGTGCAAGTAAATTTATGGGTCATAATATTTCTTTGTATTTCATGTGGAGCATCCCAACTGAGTACTCCTGCAATTTCAACAACCAAGCAACCCGCCTCCGATGGGAAAGTGGAACATTAATAACAGGCTCCGTTGACAAATAACAAGAGCCCCAGCACTTAGTCTTTTACTGAGGCCACTTCATCCATATCTAATGAAGGGAATCAAGATGCTTTTGCGGCCTGTGTGACGGACTTGCAGACGCTGTGGACCAATAGCATGAAGGAGGGCAGCAGCATGGAGGCGCCTGTGACCGCAAGTGTGAGCGACGAGTGTAGTAACGCTTTTATTTAAGGCTCAAAATATTGCTTCATTTCCAGCGGCTCTTTTCTCCTGCTCTATCCTTCTTGGGATTCCGAAGAAATGAGCTCAAGAAATGAAAGGCCTTGGGTTCTAAAATCATAATAATGACGGACAAGGAGACTCCGGCACGCGCTTCGAATTCAAATATTACGTCTTAAGGAGAAGGGTGGTATTCCATTATCATTATCTCGCTCTCGCGTGAGGAATGCTGAGTGGAAGAAAGGGCTTCTCCTGATTTCACAGAGCTTTAAGAGGGAAGACGGGAAAAATCCACTTGGGCATCATGGATAATGAAAAACTACCAATCTCTAAGTGTGACCACGATACTAGGTTCATCAGATGAAAAATCCCTCGCCTTCGCAGCACGCGAAAACGGCTGCGGCATCTCCGACGGACAACTGAGGAATGATTTCCCAGACTACAAAATTCACTTCTTTGGCGGCACCTTCGTTATGGCTTGCAGTACGTAGTCTCAAACTGGTTGACACTGAACCTTCGGAATTGACATTATTGTCCAACAGGTGGGACGGGACCAAGGATGTACTAGTTGTTCACCAGACATACAGAAATGCTCGCACGTCCGTCCCCCTTTCGTTTGGTATATAAATCATAGGCATTGTAGTTATCATCCCCATTATCACAAGATAAAGACCTTTGCATCATCTCCCTAGTTCTGTATGAAGAAAATACTTCTCAGGGATGTAGTTCCCGTTTTCGGAGATGTTTTAGATATCTCCACTAGTTTCGTCCTTTGTCATGTTCGATCTTTGCTACCCTCTAATGATAATCGTGATATGAGGCAGCACAGCAGGACGCCGAATTTGGACAATTGGACTATTGAACATAGAAAAGCGGTGGCGGTGCTACTCAAGGAGATCAAGGAAAGCAACAGTGGAGATGCCAAATTGGAGTTGGAGTTGCAGTGTATGTGGATTGGCTCCAGAAGAAAATCAAAATCCAGTTCCGGAGACGGAGTTGGCTATCACCATAATGATGAAGATGAGATAGATTTAGAGATGCTGATGCTAGTTGTAGTTGGCAAGGACAGCGAACCTGTTGTGCGAAGTTTGTACTCAGTATGCGACCCGAAGGTCCAAAATTGCATTAGAGATGAGTAATCTATCAAAATCTATCTAGAAGTACTTCTTTCAGCAATTTTGTAACCTAATATGTTTTCGACCAATTTTGAACCGTAGCTCTTCTTCTTTGACCAATTATCTGTACTCTCTTATCATCATGATCGTAACACTCCAAGCAACATGATCTCAAACAACGAACCGAGGACAGAGTTTTCGAATTTTTTTCTGCGAAGACAGACAGAATACTGACGCACTAAGCATGGCATTTCAGATTTGCATAGAGACGCGCGGCGTGGATTGTAGAGCAAGTTTTTAGGAAAGAGAGTGATGAAGAGCAAGATGATAATTAGGACATCATTTACAGAGGGTAGGACTAGGAGAAGTAGACATTGGAGGTCAATTTTTTTTTTGTACGTGTTAATAAACAAGTAAAGGACCACTGCTGACCACAGGTAGAAGACACAAAGGCAAAGAAAGACCCAAGGATTATGATGAGGGATCGACTCTACAAAAAAGAGTCACTGGTCGTTGTTGATGCGCCAGCTTTGTCAGATCCGATGAACAACTTCAGCGAAGACTTGATGCTTTCGGAGGACAAAGCCCGTGGGCAGGTGCAAAGGTGATTTTACTGCTGAATTGATGCGCTAGCCTTTCAGAAGTCGCTACTGGTGGGTCTTAGAAGTCACGACCGGTGGGTCTCAGAAGTTCTTGCGCTGGATCTTGAAGCTGTCCCACCAATCTACGGTATCTGAGGAGTTCTTTTGCTGGATCTTGATCCTGAAAGGCGCCGAATCTCAGAAGTTCTTTTACTGGGTCTCAGCAGTTTTTATTTTCCTGGATCTTAGTTAGAAGTTCTTTGACTGGATCGTAGAAGTTCTTCTAGAAGTGAATCTCCGAAGTTCTTCTACTGGATCTTCTTAGTCATGCTGGATCTTAGAAGCGCTGACGGTCTAGCAGTGGTGCAAGATGTTGCGGATCTTCCGCAAGATGTTGAGCAAGTAGTTTCTTGTTTATCTTGTTTTGGTAATTTTGATTGACTAGCATGAGTAGTCGTGCTGAGCACTTAATAAATTGTTTTGGAGTTGAATCGTGGATGAGTTGCTAAATCAATGAGTACAGAACTGAGTTCGTTGAGTCATAATTTTGATTCACGCCTGGTGCCGCAGTTTTGTGGTGACCACTGTAAACACCACGTGCTAGTTGAGGACTGCTCTCGAGGAAATATGAAGGAGTGGCTCTGAGCTGTGGCTGCTCAGAGGCAGGCTGTAGAGGAGTGACTCGTCTTGGCTAGTGGAGTGGTCCCCCTTCACAGCTTGAAATCAAAGCTTCGCAAGAATTGAAATAAAAATATATCGAAGTCATATAGAATAGTGCACAGGCTGAGCACTAAAAAGAACTACTACCACCTCTATTCTATTATGCCGTATAATCATCATCACCATCATCACGGAGGCTCCTTTCGAAGTTCTTTTGACAAAGTTAGATCTATGTCCTCCTCCTCCAGTACGCTTCCGCTTTGCCTAACACTATGAAGATTCTAGTGCCAAGATTGACAGTTTGAAAGGAAAGGACTAGTGAAGATTATCTACCAAGATTTTTGCGACAACTACTACTACTGAATGACAACTGATGGATCTTTGTTTTCTTTGTGTATTTTTAATTTTTACCATTACTAGATAGATTAAGTAGAAGATTTACCTCTTTGAGTGCAGTACAACCACCACAACTGGAATTATCATGATTTGTCTTCGTGTTGGATTTTTCGGTCTTTGCGCTTCTAATTCTAGTAACATCTGGACCATATTACTTGCCTCTTTTACAGAAACTAACTAGTGTCATTCAAGCAGACTAGTTATTTAGTTCTTTTCTTGGAAAAATCCACCCTTACTCCTACTCCTGTAATACATAGTACTACGCGGCCGTGAAGATTGTGATATATGAAACCAGAAAAAATCAAAATGATGGCTCCTAAATTATCAAGCAGTTCTCTTCAATCTCAACAACAAGGGAATGTTGGACATGACGAACAACAGAAGGCTCCATTCTCGGCCAGTCATGATGCTGCGCAACTTGTAGTCCAGAAAGAGCATAAAGATTGCGATCCAATTGCTCCCTGGTGTGGTATGGAAGAGGACGTGGGGTCGAATTCCTGCTTTGGCAGAATGCTTAGGTGGCCTTGGTTGACCCTAGTTTTCGCTTCCTCCGCTGCAGGTCTCTGCTTTCTCACGGCGATATTGATAGTCACAACATCTTCGGAACACATGGCTCAGAAGTTTAGGGTCTTTCATCACGCTACGATATCGCACTACCTCGATGATAAGCCAGAAATTGCTGTGCCGATGGGGAGTATTGTCGCTCTCCTGATCCTCGTCTCGCTGCTACTTAGGCATCCCTTATTCATGTTCGGAAAGTTCCAAATTGGGAATTGGATACTCCTGCTTCCGGGGCTAACTGCTTGTGTCGCACTGGTGGGATTGACGTTGTTCTCGAACGGGGAAGGAGACCCAAGAGTTGCCATGACTGTGCGAGGCATGGGCACGCATAAGCTTTTTGCGGACATATGTTGCCTTTGTTTTGCGATCTACGAGCTTGCGCACACGATTTGCCTCCTTAGCGACATTATTCGCGCCCCTCGTGGAATCCCGAAGGTGGACGACCTGGTCGTCGCCTCTGATCCAACGATGAGCTCGAAGATGGAGGTGCCTGTGATTTTACAGACCGAGGATCCCGATTGCGAGGAGGTGCTCGAGGCTTTACTAAAAATCGAACGACCTGTGAGGAAGACAACGAAAGGCGCGTTGGTGCTGCTTTGGTGCTCTTTCGGATTCTGTTTGGTATTGAATGTGTTGCTGTTGGTGTTATATTTTACGTGGAGAATCGCTGTGAATGCTTGCATCCCGGAGTACAACATTTTCGAATGGTTGGCTGTGGGCTGTGTTTGGGTATATTTCATCGCGATGGGAACGGTGCCTCTTGCGCAGCTCTTCAACGGGACGAAAGATGGCCAACATCTCCGTGATAGGCACGGCGATGATGTCGTGGTCTAAGAACGGATGAAGCGATCTCGTACTGTGAACCTCCGGTACGATGGAAACGACGTTTACAGAGATTTATTTATATTTATATTGCGCATGATTTCAAGATGAAAATTATGACTGCCTCTAGAGGATGACTTACAGATTTTGATTTATTTAGAGAAGAACCATGCTGATGAAGATATCCGGTAAAAATGGCGCGTAATTTATGTTCCGGAAGCGACAGAGATGGACTCACTGAAAGAACGACGAAACTATGAAAGACGTAGGTCGTCGCGTATTTCGAGAAGACTTGGTTGCACGACCTACAACTACTTACATTGATATTCATTCATCGGCGCAATGGCAATTCGCCTCAATTTCCAAATGAAAATCACCCAAGCTTGTTCTTCTTTAAGGCGGTTCTTTGACGTGCAAACTGTGACGAGAGAAGATGAAGAAGTCCTTTCGGAAAGAAAAAGTATCAAATGAATGACGAGAGAGGTCGAAGGCCATGAAACTACATATTTGCAAGACTACAAGTACAAGTGCTACCCTTGATACCTCTCATATGTAGTCCTCGCACTTCTACGTCCTCGCGATTCATTCCATTATAACATCAAAGCCACGCTCTCATACCCTTCAGTCTGGTCGGTATCGCTAAGTTACTTAACTAATCGTAATCTATCAACTCACTGAAGAAAAGATCAGCCAAAATGTTCACGCAACAGCCGAGTGCTCCTCGTATTGGTTGGGGCAACTGGACCATGCCCCCGAGCCTTTCTACGGTTGGTTTGAGGGTATTCAGAATATCTTTGAAGTTCTCTTCATCATAGATGCCCGCTTAAGTATCTCTATACTTATAAGTATACTCTCCGATAGTTGTAGGTTTTGGCCGTTGTGATACGGTCTTCTTGCTCCCCCGGTATGTAAGGTTTTAAATGGGGTTATTTAAGCATGTAGTCCTATGGAAAAAAATTTCACTATCACTTGTCTCAAGCAATTAATGAATGAATGAATCAATCAATCATGTAGTTCTTTCTGTCGTGGTGATAGTAAGTACGGCCTATCGTAGTACAGTTGTGACATGTAGCCTCTCATCATGGCGTTACACTAACTACTTCATCGTCCTCCATTTTTTTCGACCACAAATGACAGCCCGTACAGCAACCTCCGACTAGCGGACATCACGACAGCGCCGGAAGTGGTACAACGACAATCACTTTTCAACAGCATCAACCCCAACAGCACCAGCCTGTGGCAGTTGTGCAACATCAAAGAGCAATCAGCCGCACTCCGGGTAGCCAACATAAGCAAGGTGGGCGACCTTCTGTAGCCAACAAAAAGCCACGACCTTCGAACTTACCCCAACCTCGTGATTGGAGAGGCGGCGAGACGTCAGGGGAGGAGCCAAACAGTGCATCCAAAGAAGAGCAGGTCGAGAGGAGCGTCGAGACTCTGGAAAGGAGGAAAACCAATACGACTTCTGGCAGAGGACGACCAACTGCTCAGCATGCTTCTGGTACAACTACAACAAGGGTAGCCACTACAACCACGCCAGGAGCTTCTTCTATTAAGAGTAGGCTCAAGGTGCTTTTCTTACCGCTTTATTTTATGCCTCTCCTAAGGGAGAAAGGCATAAAAAGCGGGGTAAGCGAGCACCAAAAACCTACCTCTAATACAACCACGCCAGGAGCTTCTTCTAGTTCTCATACGCAACAAGGAGTATCGTCCGCTTCTGCTGCAGCAGGAGCAGGCGTCGGAACAACCAGTCATGCCAGAGTACAACTTCCATTTTCTGCGCGAGCTGGTGCTAGTTCAGCCCCTTTTGCACCACCAGAGCGTGCAGTATCTGCAGAGCAATATCCACCCCCAAATAGTGTGGTTGGTGTGCCAACAAACTTCTTGAACAGCACGAATGTTCTTACTCGTCGTGGTCTCCCAACAACAACTGCGCAACAACAGTATACTTCTGCGAGCCGTACGGCTAATATACCTGCTAGTACCCACCTATATCAACAAGGACATCAGCAGGGATATCTTCAACACAACACCATACAACATCCTAGTCAGCAGGTAAATATCCAACATCAACCGAATACAACTGCAGCTACCTCAACTTCTGCTTATAAAAATTTTCCAGGGGCTTCTTCTACAGCTTCTACTGGTGCCCCTGCTCCTCCTCGTCTCTTATCTGCGTCTTTCTCTGCTGTTCCTCCACCTTCGCCTGGAGGTTCTGGCGGACATAAAACTACTGCTGCGCCAGGACTTTGGCAACCATTTCAGATTGGGACGTCGAGTTCCCAATTCTTTGGAGGACTCCAACAGAATTTAGGTTTTGGTTTTACCCTATTATACCCTATTGCTTTTGGAAGCATCCTGATGAAGAGTCCCTTGGGTTAAGGGAACATCAAGTGCTGAAAGAACAGGATGCTTCTCGAGATAGATCATTTTTAGGGTAAAATCTATCTCTAAGAAATTCCTCCAGCAGCTCAACAGCGCGTGTCTACAATCCCTCTGTGACCGTAGTACAGCATCATCAAGTACATCCTGCTGCCACCAGCACTGTCGTATACCCCTCTTCAAGTCAACCTGTGCCTGGGACCACAAGCGCTGGCGGAGTAACAAGTCAGTGCGTAGGTAGAAGTATAGAAGAAAGTCTTCAGAGTACTAGTGCAGTTGTTCCCGGTGGATCTGGAGGTGGTACTACACCGAATGGAGTTCGACATACAGCCACCTCTGGTGCAACAGTAAATAGTGGAGCAGCCTCTGCTAGGCATGCTACCCAGCATTCTAGTTGTACGTGGCAAACGGGCTCTCCGCGGGCTGCTGCATCGAGTCGGCACACACTTGGAGGCGGTGGAGGTGCTAATAAACTACAATTAAGGCTTCTGTCAGAACTGATGTCATCATCTTGATAGCGGGGAAAGGGGCCCAAGCAACTTGGAACGGGGGGGTCGCTATCTTCGAGAAATCTATCTTCTTCAAGAAAACCCCTTCCCATGCTGACCCCACATCAGATGGGGTAAGCAGCTCTAAGCTGACATGGAGCACCATCATCGTCGAATGCTGCATCATCCCATCGGTTACCACCTAGACGTTCTGCACGACAGTCGAGTTCTAGACAGGAGGAAAGTTCCTTACCGCCAAGCAGCAAAATATTCACGATGGAAGGAGAAGTAGTCAGAGGCGACCCAGCGCCGCCAAGACGTAACACGTTACAGGGACGACCGAGAGGAGTGTCTTCGCAGGTATATTAAAGAGAAGTAAAACGAGCTAGTCGTGTTAGTCTGCATCATCTTGATCTAGATCTTCAGGTTCAGTCATCTTTTGCATCAATTCTAACAAATGTTGATATTCTGTTTTGTTCGTTTTTTATCTAGAGGTTTAGTTATTTTTTGAAACGTTTCTTGAAATCTAAAGCCTATGAGACAACCAAATAGTCACTCTTTTCAAGTTCTACCTTAATCTTGAGTAGCCATTCGCTGAATTTCATTAACGTGTGAAAGTTGCGTCCCGTTATACTGGAGTTTCAGTGAATTTTTTTCACTGTGAAACTTGACGCGTAATAAACTCGAGCTTCAAGCTTTGTCTTTGAAGGTTCTCGTAGGAACTGTACAAATTTAGAAAACTTGCGTTCGTAAGAGGCATTCCAATTAGTGGCCTGAAAAAGAACAACTCTCATAAGTCATTTAGTTGAAGGGATGCTTCTTCGTTGGGGTTTCTAACAAGAAGCTGAAGGAGCTTCTTAAATTTCTTATTTCTTATTCGTTTCCTACTTCGTTTAAGCTAGCTTCAACGTCAACGTGTCAAAAAATTGCGCGAAACAAAGAATACTGCTACTAAGTCAAGAAAGCTGGGAAGAGTTAACTTATCGCTCAACGACATATTATTAAAACACACCCTGCATCACCTCACACAAGGCACATTCACTTACTCACTCACTCATTGACTCACGCACTCGATTTACAGCGTGAAGGTGACCGTAGCGCAAACATCAGCTCACTACATACTAGCAGACATACTACACACTCATAATATATGCTTCTAGTATTCCTCCTTTTTTCAATTTCATCAGGCACCTCCACAAACTGCGCCACGACTAAAAGTAATGACAGGCATATTTACTAGGAAAGGGGAAGTGATAGTAGGGCGAAATCGGTTGGCGTCCTTTACAGCGCATTTATCGGCTCTCAAGCCAAACCACTAGGGGTGTTATAAATTGCAGACATGATAAATATTTGTAGTCCCTCTCTGCAGACATGATAATATTTGTAGTCCCTCTCTGCAGACAGACCACGTAAAACTGCGGACGGCGGACCCAGTCCTAATTCAATTTCATAATTTCATCAGGCACCTCCACAAACTGCGCCACGACGATCCGCACGACAAAGATCCGTGAGCGCTAGTCGCGACCGCAGTGCATCGTCTTCTAGGAGACACGACCAGTCAAGCTCGTTCATCGAAGATGGAGGACCCCCATCTGCTCGCAAAGGGTCATCGTCTGTTTATGGTTCTTTATTCAAGTGGGTTTTGTATAGCCAATATATTTCGCACACTATGATCGAGGAGGAGAAGATCGAGGAGATGAACGAGTACTTCTTCTAGAAGTTAGCAGTTGCGGAATCCGTGGCAACTCATACTACTAGACGAGAGTAGAAGTTGCTCGTGGTCAACCCCTGCTGACACATGCAGCAGCTTGAGCACACCTCATCCACTACAGTCTCGTCAATAGCAAACACATGATTCCTCCTTAAGCTGCTTCTAAAATGAAGAACATTCTAACTGCTAAAGTACTCGAAAACTGAAAATAAGCGAGTTGCTGACCGAAATAGAAGAGTCACTACTACATTCCTCTTCTCTCAGTCTCTCGATTAGTTCAAGTAGTTACTTAAGCATTCTAATGCCTCTCGTCCAACACCCGCTTGCAAAATCGTGAGCAAGATTTGGCTGATCAGCGCATAGCGACCCTAGAGGAGCTCTTGCAGAAACGAGACACGGACCTGAAACAGACTCTACAAGATTTGAGCTTGCAGCAGAAGAATCAAAGGCTAGCTGAACGCAAGGAATTGGAGGTGAAGAAGCACTTAACCGAAGTTATGGTAAGGCGTTCCTGGCGATCTCCATTGTATTTATAGATTTCATCTTAGTAAAAATCCAAATGATCTTCTTTATCATCTTGTTGTAGTTGCAACCTATGCCTTCATTTTTTCAGAAAATACAACAACAGTTAAGAGTAGAGCTAGAGTAGTACCCACCTCAAAATTTAGCTCTTTCACCGGGATGAACATGAAGATGACGAACTTCTTTGCTTATTCTTAAAAGCACTAAGACAAACATTTGCGTAAAATCAAATATATCAGCTATAATTTATCGTCGTGTAGCGATAGCCGATATAAAAACTAATATTTGGAACACCTCAGTCATGCTAGGCACATTCATTCAACATCATTCATCAGTCATCGACAATGATTCATACACATACACTTATTAAGGCTCAGCTTTCAATGGTCATTGGGGTTGGTCACTGGCGACCCCTTGAGAGAACAGGGGAAAACGAAGGGAAAGGGGAGAGCTTTGAAGGGGGTCCCTTCCGTTCAGAGTCAGTGACCATTGAAGGCTGAGCTTTAAACTTAAGATGTTGCAGCTAGGTGACTGAAGGAGATCCCACACTCTGACTCTAACATAGCCCGAAAAGAGATTGCACAGTGCAAAGTCACAGTGCATCAGCAGCAACAGGAAATTGATCGACTCCTCTTCGAATTGGAGAAATCCAAAGTGAAAGCCGAGCAAGCAGCTTTGCGCTATAAACAAGAACATACGGCGAAATTACACGCGGTGGCACAGGTATAATTTTTATTTTATTTTCTATTTGGTCTTTGACATTTTCTCTGACCTTTATATTCCTAACTAATAGTAATCCTCGTGTTCTATTTGGTCAAGTGATTCCCTTTCCATGATTAGTTGGGTTGCGCTTACGGGATTATGATGAAGCAGTACTAAGAGTATCGGTGATGTTGTTAAAATCTGTAGGTGTGGTGACTGAAATAAAAGTGGTTGCTAGAAGTTGGAATGCTACATAACTATAACTTATGCATCCGGTAAGATACAAGCGATCTTCTCATAGCTTCTGCACACATCGAATCTCCAGTTAAAAGACGCGCAACGGAAGCTGGCAGAGAGACCGTTGGAGAGACCCTTAGATTCCCAAGGCTCGTCAAAGACTACTGGTCTTGGCATGTCCAGTGTCGGGCCAATCGAATCGTCAGAAGAAGAGGTATGGCATAAAAAATCAGTATGTCGATTGAGCTTTCAACATGTTGACGACATGATCTGCTTACTACTAACTTGTTATAAGAAACTTAGTAAGCAGACTAATTTTCTCATGGCCCTGCTTTCTGAAGAAGTAAGGACGAGACTGATTTTTTCATGTAAGAAATTAGAGTTAATGCAAAAATAACGAAAACTTGTTCTGCTTCTCATTGTCCTGCTCTCGTTCTTGTCTTGATGTCTTCTAACATTCCCGCCAAGTGAGGAAGTCCCATATTACGAAGCGCCACAGGAGCAAAGTTTAATTAGACCTCCGACTACCATACGAGCGAGCACCATACCTATCCACGAAACGCCAAGACCTCCAGTATTTTTCCTTGTCTCTAACTAGCCTACTTAGACTTACGTTTGCTTACCCGCTCCCGCCATTGTTCTCTCATCCTGTGTCATTTCTGTTGCTGTGTAGTACTGACGTTTGCTTTTCCATTCCCTCATCCTTAGTTATTTGAGATGATATCAAGAAAGACGATATCAGAGACACATACATGATCATTTTTCCTATTCCCGCATCAACCATCTCATCTATCTCATCACATTCCCAGACACCTATGTCTCATCACTCAGTGCAATCCCATCTTTCTGAATTTCCATCCTCCCATTCTCAGAAGGCAAATTGAAATACCATTTTTCACCAGTCTCCTCGCCGCAGCACTGCTGCTTCGATCTGTACTAGTGCGGACCCGAAAAACGTGGTCTCGCTTCGCGATCTTTCGGAGCTCAAAGCGCTAAAGAAGCCTCCAGAAGCTTTGAGGACGCTGTTTTTAAGGGTTGAAACTAACATTTTATTTCTAGTTGTACATGCTATGCTTCCTTCTTGAATAAACATTTCACTTCTTGTATTTGTCTTCTTTCTTCCTTATAACGTTGCTAGCTAGAAAGGCTTTTTGTTTCTAGAAGTGAATAAGAAGCCAAGGAAGATGTTTTGAGAGATGTAGTTGGCTTACATCAATACATAGCGGAGGTATAGCTTCTAATATCTGAAGCGATCTGCCTCTACCTGCACATTGAACCCATAAAGAAGTTCGACAGTAAGAGCAACAAGAGCTATCTGGACTATTGGGAACCGAGCAGAAAAATGATCTTGTCGGATACGCATCTGATTTATGGCTAAAGACGATTCTTCCAGCATCTTTCAAACTGTTTGTTTCATTCTAAATTATTTTGTTGTTCTATAATTCTAACAACAAATACTGCTCTATAACCTTAAAAACACGCACGCTGTCGTCAGAATTACCAGTCGTAGCCTAGTAGTCGAAGAAAAAAGTCAAAGTGTTGTAGCAACCGCGCATCACTACAGCACTGCGGGTGCTTTTTACTTCTAGTAAGGTCCAGTGGTCTAAAATATTTTTAGTACAACATCTTCACTGCTCATCTCATGCCCTCGCCTTCCTCTGACGCTGACCTCTCTTCCTCGTCTAACCCTTGCAGCGACTTCGTAGTGCCAATCCCGGCCCAGGGACTCTCCAGGAAATCCGAACTTTGTTTCAGTTAAGGCCTAATGGTCTATCTTCAAAGAAGTCATCCCACTCGCTCCCAGGAGAGAGACTTTTCAAGGAAAAAAGAGACCTAATCGATCCTTCAGGAAGACAGTATTTTTTACCGAGGATGATTGAAGACAGTATTCTTACCCAGGAAGACATCTTAGAATTACCTAGGTATTCAACCATACCCCACGAATGAGTACACTACTGCTACTACTACTATTACTACTTCGTGATCCCCAATCTTCCATCTTCGGATCCATCTTCGGAAGCATTACTTTTCAAGGGAAAAAGACTCTAACTCTGCAACGTTCGGGGATTATATCTGAGGAGAAAATCGCCAATTGTAGTCGCTCCGCAAGACCATTGTTCGCTTTTCTAGTCAGCGTAGCAGAGGGTGGCAGCGCAGGAGGTGGATTTGGGGGAGGGGGTAAATATTATATCTTGCTTGTGATGTGAGTGCGTTTGTAGCTGTTCGTCGTGCTTGAAGTAGTTATTCATCAGGTAGGAGTACGTCATCGATTTTGGCTCCTGCTACTGTAGTTCATTTCGCAGTCACGACGGACTAGTAAAGCTGCATACTAGATCCCAAAAATTGGGAATACTAATACTTCTCTACTTCTTCACAACCAATTATCCAGGCGGCCCCGCTGTCGAGTTCGCACCATTGGCAGCATCGGCGCAAAAATTTCTCGATCATAGTGGAGGCCCTAGCATTGCTAGTTCACCTGATGCTCGGAGCTCACCAGAACCAAGAATCCTCTTTCAGTTAAGGCTTTCGGGAATCTCCCATTTTGAAAAGCATCTTGAGACAGCACCCCTCTAAGGGAAAAAAGAACGCAAGATGGGCTTCAAGATGGATTCCGGGAAGATCTAACTCAGCAGAGTGCGGAACTTCAAGCTACCTGAGTTCTTCATGATAACTACATCGAAGACGATTTCAAGGTTGATCATAAGGTTATACGATGAAGCGAAATGCACCATCTTGCACTAAATAAAAAGAATTCACTGCAAAATGCATCAAGTGGAAGCGACCCAACAAAGTCACAAGACAGGTGGCCGTTCGAGAAATACGCACCTTCATTTTCAAAAAGATTAAGCAGGAGCAGTCAGTTATGCTGATGAATGATAATTTGAATGATCATAATTTCAAGTCCTTACTCTTGCAGCTACAACTAAGCACCTGAAACAAGATTGTTGGATAGACCATAATATCTACCTTCCCTGCAAGATCATCTTCATCTTGCAACCTCCAGCAACAGGGCTGTTCATGCTGCTTTTGTTCGAGGATGCCTTGGTCGTGACCCGTGAATTAGAAATTTGAAGAAGAAAACAACGATGAATCTAAATAAGAACATTGTTGAGCAGCAGGAAGTAGAGGAAGAATATCAAGAGCAACATCAACTGATTTACCTTGATGAAAAATCGCCAGGAGGTCGTGGCTATGGATTGATGCTTGGAAGGATTTTTTCAATGCATAGTGCTGTTTACTTGATTGCGATTTATTCTGTAGTTCTTTTTCTCCTCGTCCTCAAACTCAAGTACAACTAATTCATCTTTTCTCAACCAATATAAGAATGTCGAACGGTAAGGAGGGTCGCAGCCTGGAGTTGCAGAGAGCTGCAGCTCAACCATCATCAAGCTCCAGCGCAGCTTCCGCGAGTGCAGCCGGTGCCAGTAGAAGCATGTTCTCCGGGTTTAGCTTCAAGAAAAAGGCGGATGATTCTACTGCTACTAATTCTGGACGAGCAGCAGGAGGACCTACTTCATCTGCGACACCTGGAATAGAACCATCACTAGCTGGAGGAAACGGCTCTTCGATTTTCCACGGAAACAACCAGAAGAAACAGGATGAAACTAGTTGTAGGGTAGAAGCGATCACAACCTTCGATGCTTCTTGTCTAGAAAGGCCTGTGAATCTTCCTGTGATAGACCTAGGTCTAGACCTGAAACGGTTAGCGGAAGAGGACAAGGTTTTAGTGGAGGAGAGGAAAAAGAGAAAAATACTTGCAGGAGACGTTGACCTAGTGACCAACGCGAAGAGCGGAGCCGCAGGAGCAAGTAAGGTAGAAGCAGGTGAGCAGGTCGCAATAGACGTTGTTGACGAGGAGCAAGGTGGTCTTCGTGGAATAGCTGCGTCCTCTTCTTCAACCGTAGCAACTACCACAGTTTCAACTACCACTGCTTCAACTTCTAGCACCTCAGCGAACCAAGCACAACAAGTCACCGAGGACGAGGCTGCAGCTGCGATCTTAGCCGAGCTACAAAATCCAGATACCAACGAGGCAGCAGTGGCAGCTGGAGGATCATCCTCGTCCTCTGCGGCTGGACCAGTGATTCATGGTCTTGTTGATCAGAGAGCAGTCGATACGGCGAGGACAACTCCTTCTAAAGACAAAACATCAACAACAAGTAGCTCAAGAAACTTTCCTACCAGTACCACTACAGCCTCTACTGGTACGTCAGCGTCATCATCTGGAATGAACCAAAAGAAGGCAGCACTTTTTGGCGGCGGAGCGAAGAAGCGGAAGGCAGATGGTGCGCGTCCTATTCTTAGTAAGCGCAGTGAAGGCGTTACTGCAACTGACGTAAAAGCAGACGAGCAGTTTGAAAACATGGACATAGCTGACTTCGGGTGGGCTTATCTACGTGGACTGGGGTATGACGAGTCTAAACACCGTGTGAACATGGTCAAACTAGAAGGGCAAACGAAAAATCTAGGTCTCGGAGCTACAAATGTGCTCTTGCCAACAGACCACCTGGTGGCTGCGGGGACGAAGGGGAAGGGGAAAGGTGGTGCTGGTGGGAAGAATCATAACACTAGCACTACTTCAAGTACAACTTCTATTGCCGCCGCGGGAGGAAATAATAGTGTTGCCGCGCCAGTAGAAAATGGAGCAGTTGCACCGCAATACAAAGCTTCTTCAACTTCAGCCACATCAAGTGCAGGTGCGTCTTCATTATCATCTTCAGCTTCGACTAAACTTCTAGCAGATTCCAAGAATACTCCGCTGAAAACCTGGCTTCGCAGAGGATTGATTGTGAAAATCTGTGACGAACGGTGCCCAGCTTACTGCAAAAAAGGTCCTATCGTAAAAGTAGAGATAACTTCCTCGACTTCCGCCTCAGCCATCGGCTCAGTAGTCGCCACAGTCCAAGCAAAGGTGAAAGAGGGGAAAGAGAAAGTTAACAAAACCTTTCGTGTCAAGGAAAAGCACCTGGAGCCAACGATTATCATACCAGAAAGCTCGTCTACAAATTCATCTAGTTCTAGTGTAGTCAAACGTATTCGCACTGGTTCTAGAAAGTCAGAGTGGACGTCTTTGCGAGTGTTGAAGGCGGATAAGGAGAACAATACAGCAACGTTGGTTGATCCAACAAATGGTGGGTTACTGAATCTCACGCTACGCGACGTGTGTGCCTTCGACGCCAATGAATGGGATGAGGAAGAAGTTGTTACATATCATGGTCTTGCTACATCATCAGAAAGCTCTGCTGGTGCAAAAAGATAGCACTTAACTTCCAGGCTATCTAAGTAGTTAGATTTAGAACAGAAGAAGTTGATGTCTTTTTATACACTACCTATATTGAACAACCCCAGACTCCTCTCAGTTTTATCATACTGTCTTCCCCACGACCTGGTTGCAAAAAGCGATAATCGAGTTGTAGCACTGCGCGTGCCTTCGTGACGCAGATGCGCCGTCATTCTCATTCGTTCGTGTTCACTGGTCGAAGCGGAGATCTTTGCTCTTGGCATTATATATCAAGCTCTGACTTCTGGTTCTGTGGTCATCATGTTGCGTGATGTGAAGCACGAGGCATAAGATTGATGACGAAACGCGGAAGAGTATTTTCGTGATCTCCAAGTCGGGGACATTCGCACTACCACACTACAAATCCTTGTACTTCAGGCGACTCTTGCTTCTAGCTTTTGCATTTTTGTTTTTAATAGTTAGAAGATTGTTATATCCACTATCGTCTAACAACGAACTCTATCATTACCACTACCACTTACGGTTTGTAGTCCCTTTCACTAGTAGCAGTACCCACGTGTCTAGTCCCAGCACCTACACGGACCACAAGGCATTCTTCCAGTGTAACTTAAATTTATGCTGTCTACTGCAACATCGACATCCAGGTCAACCTACTTACCACGGGGTGACTTTCTTGATACAACATCGACATCCAGATCAACCTCCTATGAATATCTATCTACGCACACGACTGATCTACTACACGACAAGGAACAAAGATGGAAGTCGTTGATTCTTGCGTTGGGATGGATGTGGATGGGTCTGGAAATCCTCCAACGTCCTCTGTCTTAGGCGACTTCAATGCCGCTGAGTTACAAACGCTAGAGCGTGGCAGACGGCTTCGAGCTGAGGGGAAGTGGAGTGAAGCTGCGCAGCTGATCAATGCAGATTTTTCGAAACAAACGAAAGATGTATATTAGAGTAGTCCGTTTTTCGAGTTACGGGTTGCTCGAGTTCTCTCGAGTTACCACGAGTTGCCGAAACTCACGCGCCCAGTCCGGAACGAGTTGCTAACGAGTTCCTCTCGGCAGCTTGCCACTTTGAAAGCGCAGCACCCCGCGGCGGTATGGCGGGCCAAGATGCCGCGGAGTTCAGGGGGAAGCTCGTGGCCAGTTGTTTCGTGGCAGATCTGCCGTCTGTATTAAAGAGACACGCCCCGGCCGAGCTCTTCGGGGCTTGGGCTTAGCGAAAGTATGAAGGCGAACCCGGGGCCTTTTTTGTTTGAGTGGCGCGCGCGCAAGCCTTGTGAAGTGCAGCGATTTCCTCGCGGTGTCGGTGTCTCTGCATGGTCGTGCGCTGATGTCGGTCGCGGTCTGGCTCTGTTTTTTTTTGCTGGTGAGTGGCCAGCTTGTTCGGCTTCTTGGGGCCCCTGTTTGCGCTGTAGTGGGCTTACTGAGTAGCGCGCCGCCTAGTGGGTAGCGGTAGCATCACAAGCAGGGCCCCCCTGAGTAGTGTAGACGCATCGGGATCGGAATGGAGTAGATTCATTTGTGTGCTTGTTTTATAGGACAGCAGCTATACATTACCAGGCAGGCGCGCTATCTTAGTAACACAAAACTACGAGGGCAGGGCCCTGGGTGGCGTTGCTCTTGTCTGCCCCGCGCATGCAGCGCCTCGCAGAGAAGAGAGGGCGCTACTGGAGGCGTTCGCTTGTGAGGGTGGTTTGCGCCCCTGGGCAACGTATTTGACGCTTCGAAGATAGTGCGCCCGAAGGGCGCAGCGAAAATCTTTTTGGTATGGAACTCGTTCAACTCGAGCAACTCGAGCAACTCGACCCGATATCGGGCGCAAAAAGTCTAATTCTAGTATATGTGATTTTGTTTATGTTTTGTAAGTCACAAGCACAAGCGCAACAGGAACTACACGAACAGCTATCGCTCTTCTAAACCTATCCCAAAAATCCATGGTTCAATTTCAAAAATCCATGTCCTTGTTCCATCTCTATTTCATCCTAAAAAGGTCCGCATAGCTGTCGAGGCTGCAGAGTTCACGCTTTCCTTGTGCTCTTCAGCAAGCCCGCAGACGGTGGAGGCACATTCCGCCAGAGCTCTGGATCTAGTTCAATACTATAGCAGTACAACTACAGCTCAACAGCAACAGCAAGGCTTTACGGATGAGCTCCAACTTCTAGAAACGAGGACAAGAGTCTGTGATTGTCGGAGTCTTTTTGCGAAGGCGAAATACATAGAAGCCTGTTCCAAATGGATAGAGCTCTGCGGATCGTCGAGTAGTCGTGTCTTGGGAGCAACGAGAGACGCCTTGCACCACGCCATAGCGTGCGCAGTGTGTGCTGCGAGAGGGCCAGGGAGGACACGGTTGCTGAGCGTAATAGGAGGTTTCTTAGGTGGTCGTGCCGCTGCTGCTAGCAGCGGAGGTTACACGACCGACTCTCCCTTCTCCAACGAGCGTCTTCAAAAATTAGCGAGACTCGTTTCCCGTTTACACGCAGAGCGCTTTCTAGACATGGCTACCTCAGACGAGAAGATCCGCCCACTGCAATCACTTGCTCTCCTCGCTTCATCACTAGTCTCCTTGTCCGACCCCACAACCATGTCGCAGCCCCCCACAGACATCTTCACCGAAGAATACAGGAAAGCAGAACAACTCCTGTTGTCAAAGGTTCAGGATTATGGCAATCATCTTACTTTCATGGCAATCTTATCTTCAATCTTATCTTCAGACAAGTACAGACTTCCAGTTTTTTCATGATGTTCCCAGGCACCAGCACCGCGGACTACCTCAAATAACTCAGAGGAATTTGGTTGAGTAGTCCTGTTTTTATCCTCTCCAACCTGTTTTTTTTTCGACGTATCTGCTCCTAGTACGGCGTCACTCAGTCGTTGCTGGCTCGCCTTTGTCTCGTTTCCTGCTTTTGCTCTGTCTCTCAGGTGCTTGAGACGTGGATGGCATCGTCATCCTCGTCGCCGTCCTGGGGATTCTTTTTCTGATCCAGCAAAGCATCAGAGTTGTTGTTCTCGTCACATGCCCACAGACTTTGCGCATTGTACTTGGCAAAGATCTCGAAGTCCTGGAGATCCTCTGTGTGCTCATGCGGGTCTTCCTGCATGCGCAAGAGCACGTGGGGCAGCGTCTTCTTCACAGAAATTGGACAATGATAATCCAAAAATTTTTATCCAAGGTATCTCCTCCTACTCAAATTCATTCAGCATGATCTTCTCAACTCCAATATTTATATAATATGTAACAGACTCTACTGCGCCCACTCTAATGCCCGCACAATCTCCTCTGTGCGTGTCGACTCTATTCCTCGGTTCGGCTCAGGGATTTGGCCATCCTAAATCTTGGTTCGGTTGAGAAGCTGGCAGTGAAGCTTATTAACGATGGAAGGATAAATGGCAGTATCGATCAGGAATCAGACCTGATTTATTTTCATGTTATGGCCACGACTACTTAATGGAGGTATTCGGAATACCTTGAAGGTACTAGTAGTTTAATTATAAGGCTCAGCTTTCAATGGTCATAGGGGTTGGTCACGGAGATCGAAGAAGCGACCCCTTTAGAGAGCAGGGGAAAAGGAAGGGAAAGGGGAGAGCTTTGAAGGGGGTCGCTTCAGTTCAGCATCAGTGACCATTGAATGCCGCGCTTTAATTTAAGTTTTACTTGCTTGTTATGTAGTGTATGTCGACCGTCGATAAGGCGACGGTGGACGTGCACTACATAACAAGCAAGTAAAGGTAATTTTATAGTGTATGTCGCCAAAGATAATTCTTAGAAGGTCTTTGGTTTTAGTGTACGTCGACCGGCGCCTTTCATCATTCTATAATACCAAAAATAATTCTAAAAAGTGCTTTCCTCGTTAGTAGAGATCGAGACTGCACTGATCATCGTTACCTATGAACTGATCGAAACTGCACTGAGGCTGATCATCATTAGAGATCGAGGCTGCACTGAACTGATCGAGCCTACAAAGTTCTTTCGTTCGAGCATCGCCATGATCCTCTACTCAGCGGATCATACAACGCATCAACATTTCTAACTCGAAGAGCCAAAGCGAGGGCGATGCAACAGCTGCCAGTCTGCTTTCGACCATTGATGACTGCGCACAAAGAATTAAAGCATTGAGACTAAACGCCGCGTCTACAACTTGCTGACGATTTTCAACATCGGAGAAATTTACATTGAGATTGACCTACAATCGCATGCTCATGATAACATAGTACTTATCCCCATTTTCAAAGATGAGCATTTTCAAAGAACATCTACTTGCTGCTATCTTCAAGAACATTTATGAAGCCGTGAACACGGAAATTGCCTCTCTTCGTGCGTACCATGTTGATCTTGGCTGTTCTCAGGCTACTGTCGCACCAGGAGAGCACCTTCTCTAGTAGAAGCACCAGGAGAGCCTGAAGATCAATGAATCAAATTTAAACTCTCTTCTCTAGTAGCACCGGGAGAGCCTGAAGATCGATTCCAAGCTTGCGATCATGAAAACAAACAAAAAAGGAATTTTCCTCGGAAGATCGTCTGTAGTTTATATTTGAGCATCTGCACCAGTTGTATTGGGAAGACCACGACGTCAAAGAAATGTTCTAGTACCACTTATTTTTCAGTGAAAATACTTGTGACAGGGCGACTTTGGCTAGGCGATACTTGATTTGTTCTTTATTAGCGACAACGACACCGGTTTTATTAGCGACACCGGCATCCTGATGAAACTGTAAGTTGATCTACTTCCCCTTTTTTCACCAAGATTACATTTCGTAAGAAAACGAAAACAACACCATGTCTACTATTACGATAAGTTCTACAGCTGCTACGACGTTATCGTCCAAAGCGACGAATCCATGGCCATTGACCCTTAGTGGTCCTTCATGGGAGGACGTTGTGAGCTGTCTTGAACAAGAGGATGAGGCGCCCGCTGAAGTCCTCTACCGTATGATCTTCGCGGCACGTAGCAAAGCACCTTCGAAAGGAGAAGCTATCAGAGTCCTTTATGCGGGATTAGCGAAGCAGGATGCACATGCCGAACGAGAAAGAAAAGAAGGTCTATATCATAGTGGAACTACAGCATCACTTCATCTGCTAACTACACCAAGCTCGTCAAGCTCAAGTTCATGTGGAGGTGCTAAGAATAGTTCTGTACTCTTTCGACATGAGTGCTGTTATTTGATGGGGCAGGTTGGGGCGGACACTGCAGACTGGACCGAGAAACGAATGGCTTTCGAGTTTCTCCTTCGGGTTCTAGTTATGGACGCGGAATATACTAATACTTGCCTAGACGTCGACTTGTAGTTGATGTTGTACGCTGTTAATGTTCCTCTAGTACTAGTGGATAATTCGTGTGAAAATATCCAAATTTTTGTTTGCTCTAATTTCCAAGACGAAACCGAGCACGAAGTGACTAGACACGAAGCAGCAGAAGGCATTGCTGCAGTTTTCAGCAACAATCTGAGAGAAGAGGATGAGTTGAGGGTACTCGAGTTCTTTGAAGAAAACTTCGCGCGAAAGATACAGGAATCCGAAGACGATGAAGAAATAGCCTCAACAACAACGGGTGGTTCTGCGACACCACCGTCCTCTGCTGAGGAACGAGAAGAACCAGAAGGAGTTGGTCAAGGTGTTGCTACTTTGGAAAATTCTTCTACGACGAGGACGCTAATGGAGGTTCAAAACGATAGTCCGAGTACAAGAACTAGGAGAGACCGGATCAATGCAGCTTTGATTCAATTGCTTTCCAGGTACTTCGAAGGACCAGATGGAACAAGAACTTCTTCAACAAAGGAAGTAGGACGTTGCTCTTCCTGGTCTCCTTTAGCGCAAACCTGTTTCTTAGCTGTAGAGGGCTTGAAGAGGAACACGTCACGCATGTGCGCTTGCCAGTATTCGTCGTATGATCCTGCGTTGGGTGAACTAGGCGCAACAGAAGCAGACATCCCAAGACTAGGAGCACAACTGATGAACGAAGATCATAGGATAGAAGACGAGGAAGCATGCGAATTGGTTGGTGGTTCAGAAGTAGAGACCGCTCTGGTTGCTTGCAAAAGGATCGAGAACATCAAGGCATTGATGTACAAGAGATATGTTGCGATGTTTACACTGCGGAATTTACAGGCAGTCGCACCACTGGCAGAAGCACTGCAACGTGATGAGTCCAGTCCAGTCCTGCGACATGAAATCGCGTTTATTTTAGGACAGATGGAACATGATCACGATGATTCTAATCAGAGTCAGACTCTACCTCCAGGCATCGCAGCCCTCCTAGAGAATTTGGCGAAAGAAGATGAGCATTCTATGGTTCGACACGAAAGTGCGATTGCTTTAGGGACTGCCTGTGGTGAGGATTATGGCAGGATGTCTGCTAAGGAAGTATATCTACATGCGCCTGTACTAGTTGAAGATGTTGTACACGGAGGACAATCACAAGGACAGCACGAACACCTATCGTCCACTTCGATAGCTGACGTGATTGTCCAAGCACTAGAGGTGTACGCCCTCGACCCGGAACCCATAGTGGCTGAAAGTTGCCTAGTTGCGCTGGACACAATCAGATACTGGAGGATGTGGGATGAAGAAGAAAAAAGAATTCTTGGGGACTCATGATGAAGATGTTCTGCTTCACCCAAGGAAGTACGAAAGCATGACCAGCACTATGATTATGACAAGTCTCAGCATCTTTGTTTTTCACCATAGTGAAGAAGAAGATGACCCTTTCTTAATGCCCTCTGTCTCGCTATTGGAACCCGAACCCAATTGAATTTGGAAAACTGAGTTGATCCGGTGAAGATTGAACGTGATCACGACTCGTGGTCCGAACGTTTAATACAACGATCTTGCCATACAGAACTACGTGATCTGTTTGACTTTTCCGAATGGACCTTCCGCTACTCGGATTGAGACTTGCGCCAGCGAATCTGGCCGCCCGCCCAGCCTGCTTGCCAACTTCTGTAGATAGATGCTAGTCGCTGATCTTCGACATTCTTATCCATCATGATGAGCTACCGTCTTCTAGTCCCTTCGTGGTCAACCTGTTCTTGTTCTTGGATCCGGTGAAGATTTGTGGTCAACCTGTTCTTGTTCTTGGATCACTCTGTTTTCGCGACCACTTTCTTGTTGGGGTACACGTCGTCGAAGCCATATTTATAGAAATATGTTGGCGTGATCCCTTGTCAGCCTCAGGGGTCTCGTACGGGAAGACACTCGAAGAGACTCCTCTAGTGGTTGTGCGAAGTGTGGTTAGAAGCTACAAGAAAGTGGACATGACCTAGGAACTAGCGCAACCAACGTGGATGTCTCATCTGCGTCCTCGTTTGCAATTGAGTCAATTAAGTAACAAGAGCGAAACAAAAATCGCCGGTGTGCGTTTAAATCACCACGTGTGTAGAGATCAGGTGTATAGAGTGCAAACCGCTTTGATGGGAAATTGTCTGGCGTCGCATTCTCATCGAAATTGAAATCTTGACTTTTTCTCCAAAAAATATGATAGAAATGAAAAAGGCACGTTGTGATGTAGTGTTTTTCACGAGCAAGCACAGTTGCTGAAGTGGCTTTTTACACCCTTTGCTAGCTTGTACATCATCTTGCTAGAGCCATTGTGAAGATTCGACAATACTAGGAGTAGAAGGTAGAGCTACTCCTGTTTCCTGTGCTGGGTTGCTTATCCTGGATCAGGGAGCGCTGTGGCTGTGGGTAGGTTCGTATCACCATATCACCTAACGAAAGTGCCTACTTCTCATGTATGTTGTGGGAACAAATGCAACGAGCGAGAGGGCCATTGTTTTATCTCGCAACAAGAATGGATACAACTCTTCTTGCAATAGAGTTGCTCATGATGCTCATCGACATCTATAATTGATCATCTTGCTGGCACGTACTCAAAACGTTTGCGTAACAAAAAAACTGGCCACAAAACCAGCGTTTGCGTAGTACTGGTTGCGTAACCTTGCTTTTTTTGGTACTTACGTGCTCACGTAATTGATCATCTTGCTGGTTTTGTATGTCCTTTTTTCATTACTCCTATTTTTGAAAACAGGCTGCCATCAATTAAAGATTTTGTTTCGAGATTCGGTTGTGTGGACCTGGTGTTGAGTCATCCCTACAAGGATCTTCAGCAAAGAAATCTGGAAACAAAAGGACAATAAGAATCTCATTGATCACCATCCAAGTTTAAACTTTCATCAGCACAATCAACAACTCGGTAGAGGAGAGGAGTGAAAAAAATCAACAAGGTCAATTCTCAACTTTAAGGTGCATATGCATAGCATTCCGTGTTCCTCCTTACCCCAAAATGTCATTCCCCCTTTTGAATACAGGAGAAAAGGAGCTTCATTTTACTTATCGAAAGTTAATCTTTATCAAACACGAGAATTACTTATCATCATCATCATCATCTTATTTTTTACACCAAACTCGCCCATTTCATCATATTGTATGATCTGTATCTGTTCATCCTCTACTAGGGTCATAGATTTTTGGTTCTTCATATCGGTTTCACTCCACGCACTATAATAAGCGTAAAAACGACCCGAATAAATGTTGTTTTCCAAGATGAACATACCCACCTGGACCTGCTCGTCGGGTAACAACAAGATCAACATGTTGAACGTGTTGTCGAAGATGAAGAACATGATGTCTCCGCAGACCCGCAAACACAGCACCTCCGCCCCAGCCAAGGACAAGATGCACCGCAACAAGATGCTCGTTGTTCGTGCAGGAGGAGGACTATATTATTCGAGCAACATCTTCTCCATCTCTACCATGATCTTCACCATGTTGTGGATCTACTTCTGGTTCTGGACCACGATGATGTTAAGGGTAGGTTAACGGTGTAGTTCTTGTTACTGTTCGTTTTGCCTTCCTGAACGGGGAACAAAGGCATGACGAACGGGGTACTTATACGAACACCAAAAACCTACCTCTAATGATGCTCCAGCCAGCGTTCGGCGTTGTGATAGGAGCTACGGAGGAAAGCATCACCTCGGGCCTACCGCAGGATAAAAATGGAAAATATCTTTAAGTTGTCTAGTCAGTTCTCACTCAGGAGCAGTTACTTTCTAATTATAGATGTCGTGTGTGAGAACAACTGTGTGAGGCACTTGTTCTAGGGACTGTGCAGCTGTCAGGGATACAAACAGACAGTGAGCTACCGTCCGTATCCTGAGTGAAGTCGTTTTTCCTCTTGCTAGATTTCTTCCAAGGGGACTTCATCAAGAGGAAATACTTCATCAAGAGGACCAAGAAGGGAAGCAACTCACTCACTCACTGACTCACTCACCTATTTAGAAACCACAGATAGTGACTGGCTAGTGCTGCTAATGTACGTACGATTTCAATACAATAACCCCGGAGCAATGGCTAACTGGGTGGAAGGAGTACATCAAGAAGTATCACGATTGCTTCGGGTCGACTTCAGGCTTACTGGCCAAGACTTCACTTTCGAATCTTGTCGAAGTTGCTCAGGAAGCCCAACAACAACCTGCATCACCTTCATCTTCTTCCAGTTCACCATCTACTACTTGGACAACGACGAGGACAAAGAAGACGTCAGCTGCACGCGAAGGAGAACAGCTACCAGCACCTAAAGACAATGAGACGCCGACACAAAGAAAAATACTACCAGGTAGTACTACAAACAAGAACTTGTTCAAGAAGATCACATCAAAAATCACCCCCGCTCCCGAAGTATATCGATTAGACGAAGCAGACTCGACGTCAGACGATGAGTCGTCGGAAGTGGATCCAGACACATTTGATTCCTGCTGTGAAACTAAGGGACAATGGCACAAGCTTTTTCTTCGAAGTTTTCTACGTCGCGACGAGAAACGTCGCGCGAAAGAAGAACGAAAGAGAGAGCGAAGAGCCCTAGTGTTTTCGGACGCGATGCGCGCCGTAAGGCAGCATGACCTGGGATCTCGAAGAAGTGGTGCTGAACCTGGAGGTGCTTCGTCGAGCTGCTCTTTCAATAGTGCGGGTCCGTTTGGCAAGAACTGTGTCCTGGCACTTCAAGAAAAGTTCCGAGTATGGGAGAAGCAGGAGCAGGAGAAGAGCATGGTTGTTGTTTTCGATTTCCTATTATTAAGGGTTTCCGAATTGCATTCCTCACCACCATCCCTGACCCTTTTCCTAGTAGAAAAGAGGCCAGGGAAGATGTTGTGAAGAATATAATTCCGTAACCTCTAATATCACTCGTAATGAAACTAGCGCAACTGAAGTACGAGAGGTTCGCCGAGGCGTTCTTTAGGACAGAGGCAGGGCTTGTCTGTCCCCAGGAAGAGAGAATTGCGAACCTAGTCCAGGAATTTCACGAAAAAGAAGTCATGCGCCTTCGGGTCGGAATCTTTCCTCTTAAGGCCCCTCTGATTTTTACCGTAGTTACAACGAACTTGCATCAACTACGGGATAATATTAATTCAACCATTTTTATACAACAGTATTTCGTCTAATCTTACGGACGGAAAGTCGGCGGGAGAAGTGTCGAGTTTTAAGAATGTAGTTTTATCCATCTTCTAGAGTAGTTGTTGTTACATCCATCGGATGCTTTATAATTCATCCGCAATTTTTTTCTTAGCATTTTTTGTAATTGTATGTAATCATGATGGAGAAAACTACTTACCTCCATGCGTTTGACAAAGACACGATGACACGATGGACAGGCGCCAATCTTGTGGAGCGACCACCCTACTGTAGCACCCAGCACGGCGTAACTTTTGTTAAGACTCACAATGATTCATCTCCAACTCGTCCAACTCCACAATGTGCTAGTAGCTTTGATTGCTTACGGGAATATGCAGTATGACTATTGGTGATGACGTGAAGAATCTGAAGTTGTGGCCTATTGGGTTCTCAAAAGAACGGATGAAAGTTGGACGACGACGATGAAATATGATCTCTAATTTTGAGAAAATCCATGGGGATGCGGTCCTCAACGGACGTGCCGATCTGCAACTTCCACGACGCAGAAAAGGTCAAAGAGCGATTTCTGGCTGAGCTCGGTAGAAGTCGGGTAACCAAATTCGTTGTCAAATTACGGCTTCTTTTCTTCCCCAGATTCTTGATTGGGTTTCACCTTTTAGGTGAAGGTTTAGGTCCTGCGACGCTCAACGCACTAAGTAAAACAACCGGTTAGTTTTCACCTCGACACTCTTAGGCTTATCCCATGCAACAATAAGAAGCATCTTCGAAGGTCCTGGATCATCTGAAAATATAGACTATTTGTTTTCAAAAAGTTCAGTTCCAGTTGTGGAGCAAGAGACCTTCAATCACGAACAAGAAGATGCTGCTGCTACAGAAAGACTTTGTTGGTTATCATGGTAAAAAACTTCACTAAGAAAAAACGAAGAGGCTCCCCAAAACGGGACTGTATCAGTTTGGCAACCTCCTCGGGTCAGCCACGGTAGATTTCCCAGAATGCGTAACTTTGTGAAAGGACTAAGGTTGATCTTTACGCATGAAGGCTTCCACTTCAGCGGAAACTTGGTGAAAGACTCCCAGACTGCCGGTCTCCTTTTCGAAATTGACTCGAATCCGAATGCTCCAGAAGAGCCCTTTTTTCGCACGTTGTAGATGGTAGTTGGGAGAGGATTTCCCTCAGACGTCGACCGCTACCGAGGAAATGGAAGAGGATTATATATGCCTCATCTGTCGATCCGCTGAGCAGGGGCGGAGGCTTCCAAGTACTTGGAAGATCAAGAACATGATTATCGTCATCCGTCGACCTAGTACAACAAGAAGATCAACATCCCGGTTAGTACGACTAGACCTCAAATTAGTACTATGGTAATGCGTGGAAAATCAAAATACTTCTCGGTAGACAAATGTGCAAAATTTTTTTTCATCTGCCTAGCAGAGCTAGAAGATAATTATATAAGAGAAGAGTTGCATCTACTTCTGTGATGAAGTAGAAAGTAATATGGACGAAGCCAGATTCATGGAGCTGATATATATCCAAATCAATAACTACACGACCCACCAAACCAACGTCCAGAATCGCGGGTGCATGTTTGCAATTATTCTCTTCAGCTTCATGCGGAGTTTTCTGCAGGTTTGGTAAGTTGTATCAACTAGACGAAGGTGATACTTCTAACGTAGTACAAGAGTGGCACCTTCGTCTAGTTGATACAGTCTGCTTTCGACCATTGATGACTGCGCACAAAGAATTCAAGCATTGAGACTAAACGCCGCGTCTACTTGCTGACGATTTTCAACATCGGAGAAATTTACATTGAGATTGACCTACAATCGCATGCTCATGATAACATAGTACTTATCCCCATTTTCAAAGATGAGCATTTTCAAAAAACATCTACTTGCTGCTATCTTCAAGAACACCAGGTTTGGTAAGTTGTATCAACTAGACGAAGGGGCCACAGTGGCATCTTTCAGGACTTTCTTTATGTAACAAGTAGTAGTAGGCTATTATTTTCAAAGTAGACCACATGCACCACGTTCTTCACAATTCTATCTTCGAAGGACCACAAGGTCTTCATCTACGTGGTCCTTCTAGATTGTAGGACAGGATGATGTTGTATCTTGTTATATCCAGCTTGCAGAAGCTTAGAAGGAGCATGGGTGTCTTCAAATGCGAAGTACATGCAATTGTACGATCTCAAGCACATGTGCTTCGTGGACCACCATTGTTTGCGTTGAAATACTCGACATGCGCCTCAAGAGGACGGAGATTGCTCATCTAAAACAAGGGCTGCAATCTCCGTTCTCTTGGGCCACAATCGTGTTGACATCTTCAGGAGGTACTACGAGAGCTACAAGGTGTCACTATGCCGCATTCTGTGACACGTTGGAAAATCGTTTCGTTAACGTTAAATCTCTTTGGTCCAGCTGGATTCGCACGCTGTCAAAACACAACAGACTTTGACAGACATTTCGTTCTTCGAGAATGTATGACCATGAAGATGAAGAGTTCCCATGCGATCTGTGTTAACGTCTTCTTAGAGTTCGACAGAGAGACAGTGACAGCAGCTCGGTAACAAACATGGCAACTATTGGTTAACATCGGTGACATTCCTATTCGGTCGACAAAATCGTGATCCGTCATCTTCGCAGCCCATCGCTGTCGAAAGTGCAATTTCAATCTCAGTGAGTCTGAGACTCTATCCGAAAAAGGTTCTCCGGTTCATTCCCCTACCGCATCAAACGCCAGTACCTCTTGTGCACTTGTTCAACAGCACTTAATATAGTCTAGTAAAAGATTGAACACTCATTCAGAAGTTAGTTCAGAAATCATTATGTATCATCGCTCACAATCATTATATCGCTCATAATAACCCTAAACCCTAAACCCAAACGCTACGACAAACAAATAATCTTCAAGTTATAGGACATGACGAAGTCGCATCCTGTAAATAAGTCATGCTACACTTGGTCGAGTAACTGTCGTGCTAGAGAACGTAAACGCATGTACTTATGCTACTTTTACTAGAGTTGAATCAGTAGTACATGCTAGTGCATCTTCCTCTCCTTCATGTAGATTGTCAATCATTTATTCAGCAGTCACAGTGATACTAGTTATTCTTCAATCTTCCGAAATAGTTAGTCAGTTGTTAGTAGAACAAGAATAAGATCAAGATGTCCCCCCGTCAAGGCTTCGGTGCTTATTTCGGAGGAGGAAGTGCAAAAGTGGGGCCTCTGGAAGATGACCCTCTGGGCAACACTACAACAGAGGGGGGCAGTGCGTCATCCTCAAACATTAAGGATAATTGTACTGAAACTCAACTAAGTTGAATTTGTGATGAGAAGTGTTGTATCATACATTTTTACGCGGATCAATGGTTATGGTGTGCACGTGGAATACGATCATGAGTGCAAGATGCAACTTGAACAATATCTATAATATGAGCGAAACTTTTGTGAAGTAGAGCACTACACTCACAGGGATCACATACATGTACCCCTCAGTGCCACATCTAATCCTAGTTCGAACGCAGGTGACGACCACTCACATGACCTGTTGGGTGTCACAACTACTGGCGACCACTCACATGACAACGCCTACCAAAATCAACAACATGAAACAATAAGACGAGATAAAAAACTACGACGAGCTGAACCAGAAGGAGCTTCTTCACGACAGTCGTCAAAGGAGCAAGACGTACCGGGCTACACAGACAGTGGTTTATCACTTCGACAGTTGCTAAGAGACGGTGCCGTAGACGGCGAACGCCTACATTCCAAATTCAGTAGTGCCCTCTCCAACCGGCATCCAGGGCACACTTCAATCTTCGAAGAAAAAGGATCACCGCAGGGTCCTGTTAAGGCTTTTTTAACTTGAGTCACATGCTAGACACAAAGTGTGTGAGATAGATTTACTGATAGAGAAACCCAAAGACATTGTAACTCACTACAACACGACGAGGCACGACATTGGCTAGTTTTCACTATATATAAGAACTTTTTTCCACAAATGACAAAATATAGAGTTTTCCTGGTAAGTACGCGATCTTCTCGACCAAACATGAACTACAAGTTCATCTTCTAATCTGCGCAAGAGAAGCTGGCTCTTTTCGTTGATTTTCCGCAAGAACTGCTTCCTTTTCCTCGGAGGCGGACGCTGGTCACAATTCCTGGTTACAGCGTTGCTGATTACCGTTTTCGGCTGCTTTGGCCGATTCGGAGTCGTCCTGGAAGAACAATGGGTCGGCGCTTACTCCAGAAAATACGAGAAATGGGCAAATATGCCCATGGCGACTCATCGTTATGAGATAGAGAATCGGGCTTATTTGATGAAAGAACTCTCTAGTTGTTCTCAATCAATCTGGAGGTAATTAGATCTGGTTCACCAAATACAGGTTCTCTACTTAGCTTTCATTGTTGTACTTTTTTGTTAGTTCTTTATACGATAATTCCACCAACCTCCGCTTTTGTTTCCTCATGATCGGCAATCAGTATAGAAAATAAATGCCTTTCGTGCTCTTTGTCCTGTCTCTCTCTCGTCTTCTAACGTTTGGTCCGATTGGAGCCTTTTCTGATGTACATTCGATTTCTCCTGGTCGTCGGACTTTTTGGGATTATCCAGCCTTTATCTGCAATTGTCAAAATTTTCGCTACCAGCGTGTTTGCCGAAAAAGAAGCCAAGATGATGGAGATTCAATTCGTATACGGATTGCCAAAATTCACCTATTGGTCAGCCAACATGATATTCTTCATGCTTCTGGCAGGCACGGCGTTGTTTGTTTCGCATCTCTGCGGTCTCATGTTTTTGACGTGGGCCAACGTGGAATTCACTCTGATGGCAACACTATTTAAGGCCTCACGTAATTCATCTTTGAGTTCATCTGCGGGCTGTTTTCAAGTAGAAAAGCGGGCACAGATGAGGTGGAAAATGCTGGATTATAGTGCGGTCTTCTAAACTATGGGAATGGCGAATCCTATACGCAGCACCCATATTCGCGATTTTGGGAGCCTTCTTCGCTGCTGCGACTCTAGCCGTCTTTTGCGATAAAAGAGAAACTTTTGAAAGTACTATTTTATTTGCTCATCTAGCTGTCTTTTGCGATAAAAGAGAAACTTTCGAAAGTACTATTTTATCTGCTCATCTAGCTGTCTTTTCCGATAAAAGGGAAACTTTTGAGAGTACTTTTCTATCTTCTGTCTAAGGTCGGTCTTTCCAAGAAGAATAGGACACTTTTATGAGCTAGAGGCAGTTCACACGTCATTATAAAAAAGACTAACACGAAGGCAATACCTATGTAAAGAAACTACTCACATTTTTTTCCCATTTTTGACGCCCTCCAAACAAACAAACTATTCTCGCAAAATTTAATACATCAGGTTGGGTAGCTCTGTCGACCACACTTGGTGGTGTGATCATTGTTGCTGCTATTTTCTTGCTGGATCTTGTGATTCCAACGCGCGTGAACATGACCGCTCTATCAGCGAAAATGATGTGGGGAAGCTCCGACTTCATCGACGCTGGACGTATTCCGACGTTGGAAGGAAGCAAGGTTAAGACTGGAGAAGTTGTACAAGAATTATATTATTTTTACACTACATGAATTGAAGACGCATTTCATTTGCTCTTACTCTTGTTCTTCTCGTCCTCGTTGAAATTCACTGCGCCTGATGCCTATCCTGTAATAGCTTGTTACTACTTACGACTACTCGTCTTGAAAAATATACGGATCCTAATATAAACGTGGCCACTATAGTTCTTTTTTAAATAATTGGACTACTTGATTCTTTTGTTTTTTGTTTCCTAGTTAGGTATGCTCCACCAGCAATAATTGTGCCCCATTTTTACACTACAAGTCCAGAGGAACGAGAAGGCGGGCTCGGGTGTATAGATTTTTTTTTTCGTTAGACATGTTGATCTACTAGTACATTTCTCTAATCCCCGCTACCTCGCCGACTATGGGCACACTGCGAAACGGCTTTTCGAGGAGGTAATCGAGAAAGCGACCAAGGCCTTCAATGCAGCCCGATTAGCAGATCCACAGTCTGTTGTGGGCAAAAAGATAGTAAATTTCGTCCCCAACCCTTGCCCCAACTACGAAATGTCCATGCTCCATGTGGGTCTCACTTTTGGTCTTGGCGTCATTCTTCTTATGGCTCGTATTAGTAAGTAAATATCCTCGTACGTAAGTATCTTCAACACAGTCACAGCCACAGCAATCACAGATCATTTCACTGTAGGAGGTACATGCTCATGTTGCACCTTTAAGAAGAAGACCGTCATTATTCCTCCTCGCCATTTTTTCCTATGATTTTGAGTAACAAAAACAAGTCCGAGTATGCAAAAACAGTAATATAATGTTTTATGAAACAGTAATAATGTACAAATATCATGTAAAAACAGTAATAATGTCACGACATTAGGATCAGGCCGAGGCGGAACTGGAAGAGATCGTCATGGTCCTCCCCTCGTCAGAAAACAAGATGCACATGAAACGATCAGAGTAGTACTAAGTGCGTTCTTTTGCGCTGTTTTCTCTGCTTCAAAGCTCATTTATTATCTAAATAGTTGTTCCTGCAAGAACGTCGAAGTAGACGAAGTGTAGTAGATCGTCAACTAAATAATAATTTATGATTGCAGCATATTATAGCGCTAATCTACCGGGTTTCTCGTATGTGAAGATGTTGCAGAGAAGCATGATGTTCCTGGAGATGGCGAAGAAGGTGAAGGAATATGTTCCTGCTCTACCAGCACCCATGACCGCGATGGACCGAGACACGTCAAAATTAGTTCGGACTGGAAGTGTGGTCACTGGTACTTCACTGTGGAGCTGTGCTGCTTATGGGAACAACTTGGGCGCTTCTGTGGCGGACACGGTGGTTACCATTAAGCGAACCGGAGAAATGATCGAAGCGAAACGGAAGGATTGGGGTGCGACGAAATTGGAGACCATGATAGGCAACGAATACTGGTACCCAGTCGGTGCCGAAGTGCTAGGCTTGCTGTTGAACCCTTTATTCTGGCTCATCCTTTTGTATTGGGCAGAGAAGCGAAGACACAGAGCAGAGTTGGGGGACTTAGAGCAAAGTTGGAACTTCTCCGGTCGATGGCTCTCGTGGGGTGGGAATGGTAGTAGCAGTTGGGAAAATTGGTCAGGATCCGTCGGCCTGTTCGGTACTGGGTGGGAGATAAACGTTATGTTGGCATCAACTATTGAAGGCTTTCGCTTTGCTTACTTTTTTTTCATAATAGACATTCTTTCAACTCACTCAGGGGACGAGGTTACATCTTTATTGAAGATGTTAGACATTCGTCTAGTCCACCATCCTAGTAGTCGTACGTATCGATGTCAATAAATCTCTACCTAAGCAACATATTATAAAGATGATCTAGTTACAAATCTTCACCGAGCATATCTAGCATCCTGAGTAGAAGGAACAATCAATGGAACAAAGAAGTTGGTACTAGTCCTAGTAGAAGAGGAAATAGTCTTCAAAATATACATTATTTTCATTACTCTTTCTCTTACGTCAAGTTCCTCTAATCGAAGACTCTTCGGTGGAAGCGGTGTTGTTACCATTACTCGCTGTAATTCTAGCCCACAGCTGCGATCGCCGCACGATCGGGGAGAGCATTAAGGCTTAGTTGTACCGCAATTCATCCTAAGAAGCATCTTCTTTGACCCCTGCGTCCTTTACAAAGGAAGAAATGCGAGAAAGATGCTTTTCAAGATGAATTTGGCTAAGGTCTAAGAACAGAGCATGAGCACAGTAGTCCATAATACCGCGTCGCCAAGTAATACGGATGATGATCTCTCAGTTATTAAGGCTTCTTTGTTTAAGGGAAAACCAGACGGGCACCGTACGCGCTAAGGGTGGGAAAACCCCTTTGTTTAAGGGAAAATCTAAGGGAGTCGGTCCCAAGATGACTTTCAAGACAGATCATTGTAGATCTAACTCAGAAAGAGCCTCGTCAGTCAGCACCAGAAGAGGCGCTAGAGCGGCAAGTCGAGGAGCAGCTCCTCGTCGAGGATCAGGGAGCTCTACTAACGTTACGACCTTCTGCATGGTGGATAGTCGTAGTCTAGTTGTAAGTCGTTGATGCATAGTCGTAGTCTAGTTGTAGTTCTTCAATGTCTTCAGGATAGAAACGGCTTCTCCGATAGGTGTAGATTTGTGGCCGATTGTACGGCCTTATGCGCCCCCAGTATGTAACTTGGATGATCTTATATAGGTTAATTAATTGTTTGCAAGGGCGGTGCTGGCATATAGTCCTAACGCAAAAAAAAAAAAACTTGTCTCTACTAGGACTCCCTATCAGGGATACCCACATGACACTGTGGCTCTCCTTAGGCTTCACCTCCTTCTCGTCTTCGCCTGGTGCTCTTTGATCATGGTGTGATAGGAGACTGCTCAAGTCAACATGAGTTACCTTCTTACGTTTTTTACCACCCTAGCACTCTGTCTAGTACTTCTTGTTGTTCTATGGTGAAGATCTTTCTCTCTTCACGTTGTCGACCTCATCGGATCTTCCTTTCTTTACCCTGTCTAGGCCGTGTTGTTCTATGATCTTCCTTTACCTTGTCGACCTCATGATCTATCCACAAAGATCTCTTCTTATTCCATCCCTTCTTGTTCTATCCACAAAGTCAACACTCTAAGACCTGCAGCCCTGGGATGTCAGCTGCAATGAGGACGAAGGTGAAGCAAGGATGCGTGACTTCGGACGGTACCTCGGACTTGGATGCCGGTAGTCGGAACTATCTAAAAGCGGCTGTCTCGAACGAGAAAGTCCTACAATTGCGTGGCCTGACCAAAAGCTTCAACACGAAGAAAGTTATGATGTAGTGAAGATGTTGACGTAGGTGGAAGATTTTTACACGACCGCCTGGCCTCAGGAACATGGTAAGAAAATGTGATGCGGGCATACAACTTTGATACTTTTATTGTGAACAGAAACCAAGGAAACGTATACCTACGCCTAGGAAGTCGACTTCTATTGAACTCTATTTTAACGTTCCAGAAGCAGCCTAGTTGAAGTAGCTCCACTCAACGAATAGCAGCACGTCGTCGAATATTTGACCAGCACTAGAGAAGAAATGATATCTTCTAATCCTCGGATTTGAGGACTACCTAGAGAAAGTTTCGCTAATATCTTTCTTCTAATGATCCCAACAGCGATTTGACTTTCGATGTGCATCGTGGGGAAATTTTCGGTTTGCTCGGACATAATGGTGCCGGAAAAACAACGCTGATTTCTCAAATCACCGGGATGATTCCCTGTACAAGTGGGGACGCACTTGTGGGCGGATATTCGATCCGCACACAAGTTTCGGACGTCCGACGACGAGTCAGTTTGTGTCCGCAGTATAATCCTATGTGGGACATCTACACTCTAGAAGAACACGTTGCCTTTTTCGCACGACTGCGGGGCGTGCCAGAAGCGAACATCGAGACTCTGACGAAAGAGTATGCGCGCTTACTCGGGATCGAAGAGAAATTGCATACATTGTGCCAAGAATTGTCTGGCGGTCAGAAGAGACGCTTGTGGGTGCTCTGTGCTTTGTTAGGGGATAGTCCGTTGATCATTCTGGACGAGCCTACAAGCGGGATGGATCCACAGGCACGACGCGATTTCTGGGTGCTGCTAAAACGCATCGTGCGCGAACAGAAACGCAGTGTCCTATTCTCAACCCACTACTTGGAGGAGGCAGACCTCTTGGCGGAAAGAAAAGTCATCTTGGCTAATTATGGCTTCTTTTCACGAAGTCACGAAGTGTCGAAGACTACGTAGCGAACACTACTTAGTATCGAATTCGAAGACTACGTAACGAACACTAAGTAACGAAGACGGCATTACAGTTTCTCACGAAGATTACAGTATAATTTGACACAATGTGTTGAATGTTGGGGGAGGTTCGTCAACTTGTTGCAGGTTACTTGTTGCAGTTTTTAGAGCTTATTGTTGACATTGATAGTTCGTTGTTGTTCTTCTATCCGTTCTAGATACTTAAGATCATACTTCTAGATGATCTACTGCAACAACTACAACTACTAACACTAATTCCTCGAAGAAATAGTCTGACTTTTTGGCTTGTAACTGTAAGAAAGAAATTAAACTAAGTTCTTCTTCGCCCTTCTAGTTCTCGCTTTTCTAACCCTTCGGCCGGCTGATGGCGATTGGAACGAGCAGCGAGATGAAGCGCGCTTGGGGAGCTGGATTTTGGGTCCACGCCATGATCGATAAAGCCAAATTAGCTGCTAGATTGCTAAATTATGCTTAGAAGTTCGATTGATGATCATTGCTGTCCACTGGTGCAAGAAGTACTACAAACTAAATACTTCCAGTACAAGAAGATATTATTGTACTTTTTAGACTTGTAGAAGTACAAGATATGTTATCATAATGAACATAATTTTCTACTTTGAACAAGGTTCAACATGACGATGTTGGCATAGACCGCTTCCAACAATGAGTAATTACCAGTATGGATGCATAAAGTACTAGACATAAAAAAAAACCCAATAAAGTTCTAATCACGAGTCAACATCACGACAAGCACAAGCAGTCCCGGTCCTGTGAACAAATATGTGAGTCGTGTTGGTCGAGACGACGAGGCATATCGTTACCAAAGGAGCGAGACCACAGGTGTCATTGCGAAGGACATCTTGAAGCGTCTTGGAGCTCACGTTGTTGGGCCAATTTTAGCAGCTGCTGCAGATGTTGGCTCTTCTCATTCTCAACTAGTACGGTCTTCCTCTACTTTTAAGGCTAGGCGGGTCGTTTAGGTGTTCCACCTGTAGTTACCGTTCGTTTTGCCTTTGTTCTTAATGGGAAAACTCATAAAAACGAACGGCGTAAGCAGCTAACACCAAAACCCTACCTCTAATGCTACTTCTTCTTCCCAGTTCAATGTAGAGACCAAGAATCCCCGAGTGAGTGACTTCTTTTTAGCTTATTCGATTCCGTGGCACCACGTGGGCAAGATGGCGAGAGTCTTGGATGCGTTGGCCGCGGCCTCGCAACTGGAGGCCTATGGAGCGGACAAAGAGGGGGATCCAGTTCTGGACTTCACCGTAGAACAGACGACGATGGAAGAGGTCTTTTCTTTAGCAGGCGAAGCAGCGGAGAAACAGGATTTGAGTCATTAAGAATGAAGGTTCATTCAACTTGATTTTTTGATAAGATCACAGTTAGAAGATCTTGAAATCTTCCAGCACTGTTCTCTTTGCTTCAAGGCTTATTTTGATAAGATTACTAAATTGATCACAAGCAGCACAACGAGGATGGCGGTTGTAAGATCAAGGTCGTTTTACTGTTTCTCCTCTTGCAAAGAAAGTCGCTTTATGTTCTAACCAGTAGCGGAAATGGACATCATGACGCAATCCAAGAAACGAGACCAAAGGTTGAGCCGTGCACCGCTCAGGAAACGCAGTCTCAACTGGTTCACTCAGTTTTGCGCGATTTGGCGGTTTCGTTTCGTAGAGTCTATACAGAATTGGGTACAACTCCTATGGTTGGTCACTTTCATCGGCACAGTTTTGACCTTGGGGAAGCTGATGGGGAAGAAATTGCAAGACGTAGACTCTTTGAGGTTCAAGAACTACCAGCAAGTGCGGGCACCGGAAGAAGGGAGGATCGGGCTTTTCTCGGACATCTTTCACTCGCTCGTCACAGCTTTGGTCTTCCCATTAATGTTCTCGTGCTTCGGAATGAACGCGATATGGAGTGCGTACTATACGGAGACGACACAAGGTACTAAGATGATCGTTTTCGCTAACAGTAGAACGATTTTTAAGTAGATATAGATCTAGTTCTGGTTCTAGATTTGCATTCGTCCAGCAACTACAGCTCGAAGATGAAGACAACCTCTTTTTGTAGACAGGTCAAGGTCATCTCGTACCACCAACATCACCAACTCATAGGTCTTCTCCGTCATATGACGCTTCATGGTACGAGCAGAGGGGCCTTTCATTTGGCGAGTTTCTTCAACTGGATTGTCGTTCCAACTGGGTTAGGTTGGGCGGCGTTGGGGATTGGATTTCCGACACTGTTGACCGATAGCTATGGTACAACTTGAACTTTACATCACCTCATCAGTGTACTCTGTGATACTTACGTTACATCACATCATCAGAAGTGTACTCTGTGGTACCTACTTTGCATCACATCATCTGTGTACAACTAACTTCGAGGACTTTCCTTTGAGCGACAGTGTACTTAATAGAAGACTCTTCTTTGTTGACCGATGGTAGCTGTGGTTGACGTACTCCTTCATTGCTGTTGTAGTTGATGAATTTAGATGTTGTAGTTGCAAGTAGTACTACTTCGATACAAGAACAACATGGGCTTTTCTACAGCGGTCAAAATTACAGCTTTGATGTCTACGTATCACTAACTCTTATAGGTTCCTCCGAAGGCCCTATGCAAGCCTTTTTATTGTGGATTATAGCTTGTGGTTGCATTTTGAACATTCTGACTCCAATGCTCTTCGGTCTAACGGGCAACGGCACCCTGTGGACTATTTTCGTGGTCGGAACCTACGTGACGGCGCTGTTTCCCTTCATCTGTGGCCTAATCATTGATTTGGTGGTAAACTTGCAGATGTTGGGCGAAATGCAGGAAGTTCTACACGGTACTCAGAAAGTCTCACCAGAGCTAAACGACTGGTATTCGTGTCAATTCGTCGCTCAGTTTATGACCATGGCCACGGGAGCCACGTATCCAGTTACCTTCATTTAAGGCTCAGCTCTCATTGGTCATACTCTCATGACATTAGTCATAAAAATTCAGCTTGGTCACTGAGATCGAAGAGGAGACCCCTTGCGAGAACAGGGGACGAAAACGAAGGGAAAACAACAAGGGGAGAGGCGTGTATGGGGTCTTGATGTTCCTTCAGAAGAATGATCTTCAGTGTCCAATGAGTGTGGTCGACCTTTAATTTATGGGCTTGGGGCGTGCGGAGTGGGTGTCCACGGTGAGCGTCGTTTTTTCCGTGTTTGTGCCACAGACAGCAATAGTCCAAGGAACAATGGGCCTCTTCAAGTTGATCCTCGTGGATCGCATGCGTCAGGTGATGGCAGGTGAGAAAGATCCTAAGAACAGTTTTCAGATATTGAACATGGCCAAGGCTCAGAACCCGAACTTCTTCATGTACGGACAGGTTGAGCCAGACCAGGTAAAGTATTTCGTCAAGTCAGACGATCTGCTTCGGGCACTGAACAGCGCGTATCAGATGGAGGGCAAGTACCATGATAAGGTCTTGGAGGCTGTCGTGTTTCGAATGCGAGACTCGAATTAAGGCTCAATATGGATAATTGTAATTTTTTTGTTTCATCTAGTGAGTCTAGAAAGAGGTCCTCGACTTTTCCTGATCCCGTAAGCTTCGCTCTTGAAATCCCGGAGAAGTGAATTGATGTTTTCAGGTCTAATGAAGGGGTACATTGCCTCCAGGATGTGCCGACATGGGTTGGGTGACACGAACTGCTTGGTTCGAAGTACTTGCGCCGGTGTACTGCTTGCTGTTCTACTTTATGATTGGTGGAAGCAAGTCCAAGTACTCGAATTTCGCATTCGCCCGATGAATGTACTTGACTACCTGGTAAAGAGGATGGTCGAATTCTTGGTAATATTAAGTGGCAGCTGTTCGAATTCTTGGTAATATTAAGGCTCGCACTTCTAATCTAGTAGTCATTTTCGTTTTATCCGAGACGTGGTTTTTGCGATCACGTATTCAGAGCGGAGCGGTTCCACCGGAAGGGTTACCGCCTAGTGACGTGAGGGATGAACTCCGAGACCCCAACGTCCTTGCAGAAGAACGCCGCAGAGACAGAGAACAAGACGTAGTCGACGTCCGTGGTGCATATAAGCACTTTCGCGACGAATATTATGGCTTCCCTTTTAAATTCATCTTGGCCTTCTTAGGGATAGGGCTGTCCCGTGGGCTAAGAACAGCTACAAGGGGTACCCCATCAAGATGGAGTTGATGGGCTAGCGTTTAGCGTGAGCTCTAAGAATACGCAAATAGAGACCACATAGTTCGCCGTCGAAGGGTCGGCGGCGGCAGGGACAACACAGAACTGGTGCAAAGAAGAGGAGAAGCGGGTTTGTTGAGCACGCAGCCAACTGGGTGGGCAGCTTCTGTCACACGGTTTTGGAGCAGCAATTGCCGTTGTTGTCGGCAGAGGAAAGCTGCCTATGAAGAAGCGTCTGAGGTGGGCGGCCTAGCTACATCCGAAGAAAGGGAAAGCATGCTAGAAGGAAGTGGAGTTGACGATAGGGGACGAGGTCGCGGTGCTTCCACATCCTGTTGTGGTTGTTTGTCACGTGGAGGCTCGAGTAGTGCAGCTGCAGAACCTAATTGGGCAACTCGTGGCGTGACCTTAGGAATCCCACGCGGCGAGTGTTTCGGGTTACTCGGCCCGAACGGTGCCGGCAAAACGACGTTGTTCAATCTGATGACAGGCGATGACAACATAGGTGGCGTAGATGCAGGCTCGATCTGGATACACAACACCAACACGCGGCGCGATGCCTTCAAATCTGCGCGTTTGAGAATGGGGTTAGCTCCTCAGTTCGACCGTTTGTGGTCGTGGCAGACGGGTCGACGACATCTACGGCTGTACGCCAAGTGCAGTGGCACCTACTACAAACCGTGGCCGAAGACGCCGACCTGGGACCCCTTTGTAAGGGAGGTGTCCGAGATCGAAAGAGAAAAAGGACTGTCGGCGACAAGCAGAACGAATAGTCCTAGGGATGACGACGATGACATAGGACCCCTGGCTACCACGACAACTCATTATACCACTTCTTCCTCAATTACTAAAGGTGGATCCTCATCTTCACGATCGCCTTCAAATGTAGCAGGAGGAGTAGCAGGAGACCATAGTGCCACGAAGCCGCAGATGAGTCAGAGTCTTCTTCACATCAACAACAGTAACATCAGAGGTAGAAATTATACTGGTGCAGGTCTTGATTTCGAAGATTTTGAAGTCGATGACGAACCTGAAATTCAAGAGTTGCTTAGAAATAGCCAAAAGATCCAAATGAACTACCCATCAGGAGCCTCGCAAGCAACAGTCTTAGGAAAGTCGGCTGCTCTCGTAGATGACCCCCTTGGGTCATCAAGATCATCTTCAACGTCATCCTCCAGTCGAACTACTACAGGTTCAGAGGTGGATGTCTGTGACTGGGGTGAAGAGCGTATCTCTCGTTTCCTACGGGAAGTCTCCCTGTCCGAGGAGGATGCCGATCGATACGTGGATGAATATAGTGGCGGCATGCGACGCAAGTTGTCACTAGCCCTGACCTTGATCACGGATCCGGAACTGGTCTTCTTAGATGAGGTCTCTGCGGGAGTCGATATTGTGGCACAGAGATCCTTGTGGAACAAGATGATCCACAGGCCAGCGGGCCAGACGATTGTGGCAACTACCCACTCCATGATGGAAGCTGACGCGACGAGTGACCGAATAGGCATTCTGGTATCGGGAAGGCTCAAATTTAAGTCAGAGATGAGGGAAGTAGATAACTGTTAGTCTGTAAGTAACTGGTGGTGGTGTCGGGAGGGAGTTCTTGTTTGATTGCATTTTCTAGAAGTTTCAATTTTTTATTATTTTGCACATCAGACTGTAGTTCAGCGAAAAGTCTTCTACTTGCTGAGAAATTCTGCTTGTCTGAAACTCTTCCTAGTCCTCGATCCTAGTTCGTTGCTTCTTGGTTGATTCATTCGAAACATCATCAAGTGAGAGCACATGATATGTAGCACAAGGTCTAAGAATTGCTTAGGCGAAACTGCGAGAATAAAAGCAGCCTACGGCAACGGCTATCATCTGGAGCTCACCTTGAATTTGACAAAGGAACGTAGGCCGATTCCGCTCAATGTTAAAAATGCTGTAAATGGTGGCAGCGGCAATCATCATCATCATCATCATCATCAAGAGGATGGAGCAAGAAAAGCAGGTCTAACAGATACTCCAACATCTACTGTCAGTGCTGATTCATTCATCGGAAATAGCGCAAGAGGTGCTCGGCTTCGTCGTGGTAGAGGAGGCGATGAGTATGGAGTAGACCTCCAGGAGAACGATACGATCATGATGATGGGGCCATCCAGTACACCAAGGAGAGCAGGTGCTGGAGGTGAAGTTAAGGCCGCTGCCGCTGAAGCATCCTCCGCGCCACGATCCTTGGCTACTTCTTTTTCAAGGGGAAAAAGGAGCGTCCAAGGATATCTTCATGACTCTCAGGTCAGAAGTAGATGCGAACGCGGTAGCTCTAATGATGGAGCTGGTCGTGACTCGAGTTCTACAGCATCAGGCTTGTCTTTAGCAACAGTGGACGAGGCAGTGATCACCTCATTGTTGCAGAGAGATGTCGGGATCGCACCAAAAGACGTCCACGTCCTCGAAAAAGTGTCTTTCGGTGGTTCACGAGTACGATTGGTACTTGGTTTGGGGGCAAAAGGGGTGGTCAGTGCAGAAGACGAAATAGAACAGAATGCAAGAAGAAGCCTGATAAAGGCCAAAGATTAAGGCTACAAGAAATCCATCCCCACGGGCATCTTAGTCGTATAGTGGATGCTACAACTCATTGAGAACGAAGATACGGGAATGTCGTTCCTAAGTAAGAAGGCAAAGGGAGAGCGACATTCTCAATGAGTGAAAGCATTCTTTCATTGGTCCCCTTTTTAAAAGGAAAAAGGGCACGAAGATGCTGCTGAAGATGGATTTATGGTACCTCTAAAAAGAACAACAAAAGTTGTTCGCTTCTACTTCCGGGCCCTTGTCGCCAATAGATCAGGACAAATTCAAGTTAAGAAGAAGACTTTTTTGCTAATTCTAATTGATAGTAACTAAAACTATTAAGAAGTGCACCGTCATCTACATCTTCAAGATTGATATCATGCTGCTCATGCTGCTCTTGCTTTTCCTCATAAAACATGCTATCAATTGTAGGGGCTCAGAAAATTCTTCTTTACATCCACTTCCTTACCACAGCTTGCACGAGATGAATAAATCTTCGCTTCCACTTCGTGACAAGGACAACGTCTCTCACTCTCTCTGTTGTATCTCCAGGTCTTCTTGAGTTGGCTCCTCTATTAACTGGTAGTTTTCCGGTTCTGCCTCTACATCTCCCGTTCTAACACCCGCAGCGGCCACATCATCCGCGACAATTCCATCTGGATTCGTGGATTTAGACCGTCACTACTTGGAACAAGAGAAGCAGATGCGAGTCCGGCAACACGACCTGGAGCGCAAAGAACAATATGGCTGATATACTTATATCGTTTTTTCGCCTGGAACAAGATCTATAGTTTTTAACTATACCAGGCACGACAATGAACAAATCATATATGAATGCTCCACAAGATGAAGAATGAGAATCCATGGTGCACCACAATGTTTGTTGCTAGCATGTTCCCAGAACCACAATGGTTGATGTTGTGACCAGAGGACATGCTGTAGTGCATGTTCTACTGAACTTCTATTGTTCCTAACTATTGTCAACATCTTCAAGAAGAGACTTCTATTGTTCCTAACTTCTATTGTCAACTCTATAACTAAGAGTCCTCTTCTAAGAAGGATTAGTACGCAAGAAGATCAAGCTTAGTGCTGTCTTTGCATGGTGCTCAGAAGACCCTCTGCACATACTAGAGGACTACGGTTTGGGCGAACCGACTTTGGAACAGGTGTTCCTGAAGTTTGCACGCGAACAAGAGGTATTGGACGCCAGACGGGAAGAGGTCCGTTCGGAAAAACTCGCTTTAAATAGGAGAGACTTTAGATGATAGAAGGTATACATAGGGTTTAATAGTAAATAAATAAGAATATGTGGTTCATCTTATTCTTAAATTTACATTTTTGCGATTGAGACGTAAGACTGAAAAATTTACATTTGGTATAGTAGGATTAAGACGTAGGATTATTAACTGGTAATCCATTTGATTATTCCTCTCAAAAACGAGGACTGAGAAATTAAGATTTAAATTCTTCAATCAGCCTCTATGCCCAGTAGCAGAGAAGTTGGATACTAATAGGAGGGTTTTGGATTCAGTGTTTATCAATCTACTATCTTAGTAAGTTGTAAGTAGTTTTGCAACTGTGTCTGGTTGATCTAAAAGTAGCTAGGTACTACTAGATTAGGCACCAGCATAAGTATATTGTTTCCCGCAGAAGTAAATGTGCATATTTCTTGTTTCGCTTCCATTTGAACTAAGTATTCATTGTTAAGATGTTGACCACACTATCTCGGATTTATAGCAACCTGAAAGAATTCCATGACAGTCTACCACACGTTGTCTAGCAATATAGAAGTTATCAAAATGATTATTCGTCTTATGTCAGTATCAACAAAAAATTACAAAGTCTCCTAAATTTGCATCTCTCGCGTTAATCGTGAAGATCGTATTGTTAAAGAAGTTAATTCATGTCTACTTCGTCTTATACTTACAGTTCCTGAGCTATTATTTTGCGGTTATAATGATACTACTAGATGCACCTGCAACATGAGGTTATTTATTGCGCATGAGTTACGGTGTTCCGGGAATTATCATGATATTATTATTATGATACTAGATAGAAGATACACGCAGTGGTCCGTTGTGCATACAAAAATGAACAGCAAGAATTTCAATTTCCTCCAAGAATTAGATGAACGAACGAATCGATGTCATTTCAATGCCACGCGAAGGCAAACGCGAACCTAGAATGTCATATGAATATGATTACAACAGAGCGCTATTCGAAATATTTACAACCATGATACCGTTGTCGTTGTCCCCGATATTCATCTTGATGAAATACATCATGTACAACTACTATGAATGCTCCATCTCAAATTGTAACAGATTTTCAACTTCATGCAAGCAAGAAGGCAACTAAAAACCAAAAATTCAATCTGACAATAATTATGTAAGTATGTATGATGCCAAATTTCAACTCTGTAGATATAATTATGCTGATTTAGTGCTCGGATACTTCCGCCGTGTAATAATTATTACTCGGCGGCATAGTTGGACTTTGGTGCATGGAGAGACTGCCGCAAGGTGATAATTTTGACACGGCGGAATGCTATTCGGGCTGCGGTCGGCATAGTTATTCAAAGCTTCAGCAGTTTTGTCCTCGCTTTTTAGAGCTTGGGTCCCCGGTATTCAAGCGCTCTACTTTATAACTATGTCGATTTGTCCGAAACCAGGAACCTAGTAGAAAGAAGATGTGCGCGGTCCTTCGGAGACGGTGATCGGCCTAGTGTAGCTTGGGACTTAGCGTAGCGCTACCAGCTCCAAGGCGTAGTTTTGTTTTTGGCTCTTCAGCAGCCATTCTTTCATGTCTGCCAGTTTTCCTGGTAGGTCCACACCTAACCTAACCTGTCCGAAATCGGGCAAATCGGCATAATTATGAAAAGCTTCCGCAGTCGCGGCGCCCGTTTTTAGCGCTTAGGCCCCCGGTGGTCAAAAGTTTTACTTTATTTAATTATGTCGAATTTCTCGCATTTTCTTAATTTTCGGCCAAATCGACATAATTGAAGCGACATAGTTGAAATTTGGCTCCATTTATAACCTCCTCCCATAACAGGACCTTGCTACGAATTTCCCTCCTTTGTCTCAGAGGTGTGCTGCAAGTCTAGGGCGTGCTGCATCAGAGGTATGCTGCTTGGTTTGGCTTCTTCCTTTTTTGTCAGGATGGTGCTTAGGTCGAGGTCCAGCGTCGCCCAAAGCACAAAAGTAAAACAGCCGGCTAGTTTTCCCTCTACCCTTGTACTTACCCCTTCAAGCAAAAAACTTCATGCAAGAAGGCCTTTGCGAGTCTAACTACATCGTAGTACGCATATTCTTCGTCCATAGTAGTTTTTGAATACATATGAATTCAACATTCTTCATTCATTCGAATTCTCTTCATTGCTGTTGTACACATCTGAACTGGCAACCCGTTGCGTGATTTGCAAGAACCTGTGTTATCATGATCGTCAGCTGATAGCTGCGACCCGATGGATCAACATGCCGCGACCTTCTAATAGCAGCGACCCGATGTTCATGCAGTTAGTCACGCCTTCATCTAGTGTTCAGTTCTGCGGCGGACTAGGACCGGGCTCGCGCTACAAAAAGAAAAGAGAACTTGGGAGGCCCATATTGAATTGAATTTTTACTTGTCAGGGGTGTTGGTGTCCTCCTTTTGAGTATGTGACCATGCCTTTTAGTAGTGAAGAACCACTGAAGTGTTAAGGGTTGAAACATTTCATATTTGTACGCTGTATTTGACACCCGTCAAGACGAAATATGTCAAATATGTAAGACAAATATGAATTGTTTCAACCTTTAAAAGTGATCTTGAAAATCATCCCAGATGATCATCAAAAATGCAACTAGGACGACTACGAAGATCACCATCAAGATCAACATAATCATGATCTTGATCTATGGAACACCATGAAGATGAAGATCTAAGAGATCCTAGGCATAGAGATGCTTAGACATATTTATTTCGAAAACTCAAAATAACCGAGTTACTGACTGAAATAAGGGAGGTAGCTTAACGTCAAGGCTACTCTTCCTTCTCGTCAGTATCTCGGTTATTCTGATCAGCTACTTGCTTATTTCAGTTTTTCGAATAGAAGATCTCAGGACGAATATTACCTTATCAGGATCAAGAAGAACGAAAAATAACATCAACAATACTAGCAACATCGCCTGCACCCTTATCTGCGCAAATCAACAGTCCTAAAGCTAATGATCTTAATATTCGAGACTTTTTTTGGCACTACTTCTTTTTACTAGACTTCTTCGACTTCGTTCTTGAAGAGACTGCTATTAATTTTATTAACTGAACACTTCGGTCTATCTTAACATCTTTCGGCACTCTAAACTATCTTCTGATACTCCTCCTTATCTTGGCCTTATCGTTTGACACTCCTCCTTGACTGATCATCTTAGTCTTATCGTTTGACATTCCTCCTCCAAGTATTCATATCTTTGATATTTTCCATTCACCTGGTGCCCTTATCGTCCGAGCTGTTGACACTCCTTTGGATTCGTTTGACAATTTCTGGCAAATTAATCCTTAGAACCTCCTCGTTATTCTGCTTCTCGATCTCAGCACTTTGTTTTGACACGACTTGAAGCTGTTCTACTATTGTTCATCCCGCCTTCCTCTGACTTCGTGGCAGTCTTTCTGTTTTGGCGGAACGAGTTGTCCTCGCAAGAAAATTGTCGTAATTATACGTAAGTACCTAAATAAGAACCGTATCGAGCAGTTATTGGTATTGCTACAAGACCCAAAGAACAAGAATAGGTAAATTCATCATTCTTGGTCCGCTACTACTCCTATCCTATCCTATCCTATCCTATCCTATCCTATCCTAAAGGCCAGACTTCTTTCCACCAACATGATGCGGCAATTCTCTCGTCTGATGTGCAGCTCCTGCGCGGTGGTGCTCCTTCACCTTCCGGTAAGTTGTATTGCCGTCGGCATGCTGTCTCCTCGTCAAACTTCTGCTGCCGTTGGCTCCACGAACAAAGATGCGGTCGCGCTTGCCATTCTTGAACATGCTTCTGGTGAAGTTGAACAAGCAGAAAATGTTGGAAGTTTCCTGGAATGTTACCTAGAGGTCGAAAAAGCAAAGAAGGAAGCAGAAAAAAATCTAACTGATGTGAACGCGGGGAAAATGTTCGCAGATGCGGTTAAAAAATTTGAAAAGGAGGTCGAGAAACTCGAGCGCCTTGCCAAGCTTGCCAAGCTTGATTCTATGCTCAAAGACACGGAAGCCAAACTAGATCATGCGAAGCGCGTTGTGGAGAAGCGCAAGGGTGACGCTCCGGCTGTAGAAGAAGAGAAAGAATCTCTGCTTCTGCGAGGCCAAGAACGACAAGGAGCAGCAGCACATGAAAAACCGAAGAAGAGCTGCAGCAACACAAATCATTTGCTCTTTTGTTCGAGCAACCAGTACACTAACGGTAAGCAGGGCCCCCTCCACGAGGAGCCAAAGGCGGCGAAGGAAAATCTCGAAAACGGAAGCAAAGTGCTCGCAGCAGTAAAGCAAGATGAGGTAGATGAGGCAAAAAAATATTATTTGCTATTGACGAAAGTGTGGGAAGAAAAGGTTGAAAAATTTCAAAAGGAGCGCGAGGAGCTGAAAGAGCAAATTACAATTCTCCAGTCGTGAAAATAGCAGCGCGATGGATAATCACAAGGAAAAGAATAATCCCACGCAGAAATCCGCTCTTGAACGTGAGAAGCTTGTGAGGACATGTCTTCGCTCATCGGGTTTTCAGTAAACGTAACAGGAGATTAATATTTACAGTAACCGCTGCGAAGAACTAGTTAAGATGCACTGACGAAGACGATGATGGAGTGGAGAGAAGACCTTTCCCACTGCAGCTGCCAAGCGCAAATAGATTTTTTTACATATTATCTATATCTTCATAAGTATTCTAGTAAGGACGAGTGGCTTTAGTACCTTGTACGCGTAAAAAAATTCGTGCTCAGTACTAACAGTACTAGCAAGAAGAAATGTAGTGAAGATAATTGTTTTGGCGTTTTGACAATGTGCTGGAGTTGTTTTGGCGTTTTGAGCATGAGGAAGTAGCATAAGAAAGCATGAAAATGAATGGAGATTTGGACTTTAATAACACTAGTTTGTTTTTCGAGTAACCAAGACGTAACAACACCCCCAGACTTCACGCTACTACTTTTTTGTCCCAAGTGGACCAAGAACCTGCATGCGCATGATCAAAACTAGTGGGAATATTATCGTCCTTACACTTGCATACCTTGGCGAAGTAGTGGAGCAGCGAGTTTAGCAGTATAAGGGTGTTGATGATCTCGCACTTCGGAAGCAGGGCGCATGTCTTTTCTTACAAGTAGAACGCTCTTGGTCTTCTGTGTGGTCTTATCGGTTTTGTTTTTGAAAGATGATGATGGTTGAAAGAGGTGGTGCTGACTGAAGAAGACGCTGAAGAAAAGGATGAGAGGAGAAAGAAGAACGTAACACAAGTCTCGACGAAATGTACATTTACTGTTGTAGTTTCAAATCGGTCTTCCTGAATTGGCTGAACATCAAGTCTCTTGTCAGATGAAGCAAGAGAGTTTCAAGGGTTCTTGTCAGATCTTCACGAAGCAAAAGATAAAGGCCGCTCGTGAGGTAGAACGAGGTCTCTTCAGGTGAGATAAAAAAGGTCCTTCTCATGGTGTACATTATTAATTTGGCGGATTCTGCAGTGTGAAGGAGTGAGCAGAGATCTACACAAAATAAATGTCGTCTTCTGCTTTCTCCCACGTCCCTTGTGTACGAAGGCTGACCACTACAGCAAAAAGGCTGCTCTTGGTGCTGCCTCTCGTTACCTCCGTTTTAGGAGAGGACATCAACCTTGCCACTTCTACTACTACTACTACAGCCAGCACGAATACTAGGGAGAATATTAAGATTCAGAAAGCCAAGAACCACATCGGCACGACTACTTTTTCTAGGGAACAGAATGTTGAGATTGATACCAACACCAAATCCCAAATAGATGTAACCCACAAGCAGCAGGACAAGGGCCGTGCGATTTCGATCGCGTATCATGACTGTAGCAGCGGAGGCGATGCAGCGAAGATTAACAGAGTGAAGGTTTCTCCAGCAAAGCCACTCACTGGTCAGGAAATTACACTCGACATTGAAGGAACGTTCAATGGCGTTGATGTGGCGAAAGGTATAATTAACGATCTTCTTTTCAATTTTCACGATATAATTTTAGATGTTTTCCTGCTGGCGCTGGCGGCTGGTCGCGCTAGTATAAAAATAGCACTGCTGTTCAACTTCAACTGCAAGGTCCCTAGAAGTAGCACTATTTCCATTACAACCATCACCCCATCACCACCAGAACCACGGTCCCTCAGGTAGCACCCTCGAAGTGAAAGGAAAGGAGGGATGGTTCGTCCATTTTGACCATGTGTTCGATTTCTGTTCTCCAACAGACTACGATTTACCAATGGGTATGGGAGATTTTCATCTTGCGCCAGTACACTGCTCATCATCTTCGTCGGTTAGTAGAAACTCCACGTCTACAACTAGTACAGGTACTAGTACATCAAGTACTGCACCATTTTCATCTACTACTGCTGGTCAGCAACATGAACGACGATCGTCATTGCCTGCAATGTTTTCGTCGACTGTAAACCTTTTAGAGGACAGCAAGAAGGGCACAACTACCTCCAACTCGGACGAGCAAAAAAAAGATGAAAGGCAGTACAAATTTTCAATGCGTGGGACGGTGTCAGATGCTATTGGGACCATCGCTTCGAGTCTCACGGTGTGGGTTTACCCGAGACAAGTTAAGCCTCCATCAAGTATGTCTATTTCAACTTTTTTTAGGTACTTTCATTCTTAGGTCTAATAAAACCGGCTGTAATTATGCTGAATTATATTAGACGACCATGATCCACAGCGCGTGATGTCGATGAGTTCTTGGGCAAGTAGTCTTCCAATGTCGTGAATCTTCGTTCATCGTAAGTTACGGAGCAGCTTATAAGTGGTTATTGTCATGCACCCCTAAGTTACGCCAAAACCTAGGTCCTGCTTCTAAGAATCCGACAGGGGAAGAGATCAATTGTCTGCAATTCGATTTGCAGCTGCATGACGAGAAAGAAACGCCAGCTCCGAACGATACAAGTGCAACTCAGAGCGATACAAGTGCAAGAACTCAGAACGATACAAATGCAACTCAGAACAAAGAAGTCCAGCTGTTTCCAATCTTGTGGATATGAAGGTCGTTCTGGAAGCACCAAAGGAGGAGCTACTCCTAGAGAGTCAGCGTTGTGCTTTTAAGGTGTTATAAATGATGTGTAATATATTTCCATAAGGTTAAGGAAATCCATAAGGTTAAGGAAATCCATAAGGTTAAGGAAATCCATAAGGCTAAGGAACGCAAGAAGCGTTCCCTTTAGCTCCATGCGATCCATGCACTCTATGCCATGCGAACTGGAAAGCCTTAGAAGTTGCTCGGTGATTTAAGTAGTTTGGCGATTCTTGTGACATAAGCTAAATCTGTGTAATCGTCTGCTAAAAATTCGGATCAGTAGGAAAAAGAATCACAAGAATAGCGAGAAGTAGAACTTTGGAAAATAAGACAATAATTTTTTATCGTCTTAAATTTTGTGTAAGTACATAACTCTTCTCATATGTTGACCCTCAGATGTAAAGCAGCCGGTTAGTTTCCCTCTATCCTTAACCTTATCCCTTCACGCAGTTATATGTTGACCCTCAGATGTCCAAATATTTTTACAGCAATCAAAATAAAACACTACGTAACTGTAACACTCATGACAGAATTAAAATCCTGTTGACGGTAGGTATAAAATCTGAGAAAAAAGCTGCTCTCCATCTGAGCTCCTCTGATCTTTGGCTCTCCTGCTTTCATGCTGTATTTTTCCACATGTGCTGCCATGAGTGACAAGAAGAAATCTTTCTGATGAACCGAGCGAGGACTCAACGGGGAGATACTCCACTTTTTTTTTGCAGCGATGGTAGTAGTTTGTCCCCCCCAGCAAGAATTAGAATCTTCTTACCTTACTACAACAATCGTGCTGCAGTGTGTATTTTTACTTCTGCCTACCTCTCCTCCGGAATTACAATTTGGGGAGTTCATTCTCATCCGTTTGGCCCACTTGTTCGGTCCTCGAAATAAGGAAAATACAAGAATCTACTGCACATCAGTGCCCATGAGAGAGAAAGAATCACACCACTACTTCAAGCACATCAACTTCAACAAATGGAAGTGTATTAAGGGCAAGTCGGAGACGTAGATAAATTTCTATTCACAGCGTCAAAAAATTCATCATTGTTCTCTCTTCTATGGGTCAGCGTCAGTCTTCACTGAAAACGCAGTGGGGGTTGTGCTGCATGACATTACTCAGGAGTAACTTCCAAATCCAATCTAATAAAACGAAGAAAAGCAGACTAATAATTAAGGAACTCCGTACAACCGAACAAACAACAACAGGGAAGTTGTAAAGCGATGAGGAAGGCGTTTAGTTAAACTCTCATCAACAGAATTGGTGTCTATTTTCACCCTAGAAGCGACATCTTTTGATGTTTTGTAACAAGAAAGTGGTGACGTCGTGGTTCTGGTTGTATACAACGAGGTTTTGCTTTAGGTTTTGAAGGGTTTTGGACGCTGTTTGAGGATTCTAGGAGGTGAACTTTTGATTTTGTTGGAATTGTTGCTTCCAGGAGGTGAACTTTAAGGTTCAGAGCTTTAAGATTCAGGGAAGTCGTAGCAGGTCCAATCCGAGCCGACTAACATCATCAAGATGGAGCCTCACGCAAGTAGAGAAATCTCCTAGACAAGGCCTTTCATGAAAGGCACACTCATTCACTCACTCACTCACTTTCCTAGCATGTTCTTGACGTCGCTGTCGCTGTGATATGTTCTCGCTTTGAACTTCAAGCAGAGAAGAAGACGCCTTTTCTTCGAAGAGCATACGCAAGAACATCTTCATTGAGCAACGTGTGGCACGGCAGGCAAAGAAGTAGAAGAACGCGACCAGAAGAGAAATTGAAATTCACAAGTCCTTCAAATCTACGAGGATTTTTACGAAAAGACAACGACACGACGAACACGACTTGTTTTGGTTCCACAAGACAGAGGAAGGCTGTGGCTAGTTAGAGTTAGAGTTTCCTAGTCTGGAGCAGTGCAGGCACACGACGATAGCAGCATCAACACGGCTTATCAACAGCACGCGACAGAATAGTGTTATCACAGAAGATAATCCGTTTTGAACCACAAGAGGACGATAAAAAGCGGCCAGCACAGCGACAACTACTAGTGCCACAACAAGGAACGGGCCAAGAACGGGAAGAACTAGGCTGTACTCCATCCACTACAAGAACAAGTTCAGGAGCTTCTGCGCTTGTCGTAGTTGCTGTTGATCCTGGTCAAAGTAGTGATTGTTCACTACAGCAGGAGACTTCTAGGAAAACGACAAGAACAGCCCTTCCGCTTCTTACTAACGAGAAGTAATAAGGAGAATCCTCTTCTTCTTCGTAGCAAGAACATAGCAAAGTTCTATAGGAGCTCTCCGCTACAACATCTGAAGGAGCAGTACATCTAGATCTACTCCTACAGCCAAGCAGCCACAGCATCTTCTTGTTCAGAACATCTTCAGAACACCAAAAAAACAAGATGTCAGGCGAAGGAGGTGAGAAATCGCAGCCAGCCAAGGCTAGCTTCACCTACAATGCGGAGAGGGTTTTGGGCTCAGGAAGTTTCGGTATCGTATACCAAGCGCAAGTAGTCGAAACAAACGAAACAGTAGCGATCAAAAAAGTGTTTCAGGACAAAAGGTACTTACTGCTCTTGGTTTCAACAGGTTAAGAGGTACTTACTGATTCTAGTAAGGTCAGCTCCAAGATATTACAAGATTACACCTGTTCGTAGTTGTACTAATTGCATTCATCTGTTACAACGACGGGGCAGATAGCTGCATGTGCTGTAGAGACTTCTCATATTAATCAGGTACAAAAACCGAGAGCTGCAAATAATGAAGGAGCTGAAGCACCCGAATATAGTGGAGCTGAAGCATGCCTTTTATACATCCGGTACTTTTCCGAGCTTTGCTCCTGGCTTGTAATGCTGCATCAACAGGACGACCACGATGTCTCCATCGCCCGACAAATTGGCAACTTCACAACCTTGTCAATTATACCTCTTTACAAAATTATGACAAATGAAATAATATTGAAGCTATCAGTCAACCTAAGTACTTAACAAAAAAAACAATCTTGTTGAACACCACGAAAAACACCTACACCATATCAACCAAAAAATAGGTGACAAGCCAGGAGAGACCTACCTAAACGTCGTCATGGAATATTGCAGCGACACGGTGTATCGAGTCATGAAACACTACAACAAGATGAAACAGCCTATGCCAATCATCTTCGTGAAATTGTATTTTTTTTATCTTGTTATTTTATGGTTGTATGGGAGTTTGTGAGGAGCAGGAGCAGTTGTGGAAACATCATGAATCATTGTCTTTATCATCGCTACAACATTCACATTCTACATCATCAACTACAAGCTCCTAATCCTATGGTATAATGAGGATTCAACCATCTACATCTTCCCTTTACTCAATTAGATCTTACCTCCTGCTTTTGTCAGGCACATCAATCAAAAATCAAAAAGACAATCAATCAATCAATCAATCAATCAATCAATCAATCAATCAATCCCCTCACAACACGAAATAGGTACACATACCAAATGTGTCGATCGTGTGCCTATATTCATGCAGTGGGCATATGCCACAGAGACATAAAGCCGCAAAATCTTCTGGTAGACGGCAGGACACACTGTCTGAAGCTTTGTGACTTCGGATCCGCTAAGAGACTCGTAAAGGGAGAGCCGAATGTGGCGTATTTTTTTTTCTAATTTTATATGAGATAACCTAACCTAACCTATCAACACATCGTAGCACTTGCTGTTGACGTAGACGTAGTAGATGAATAATATAATCCCGATCCCCATCAACATCAATAACATCGACATGATCTTCAACGTGCTGTGATGAATATGGAAAGTAGATGAGCACCTGCAAACTCAAACTCCTTAGGTGGTTGTACACCTGACTTCCCTCCCCAATCATCAAGCTCCCCTCCACACTCATCTCAGGTACATTTGCTCTCGCTATTATCGAGCTCCAGAATTGATTTTTGGCGCGACGGACTACACAACCGCAATAGATATTTGGAGCGCCGCTTGCGTGACGGCAGAAATGATCCTCGGACAGCCCCTCTTCCCAGGCGAGTCCGGTGTAGACCAATTAGTGGAGATTATCAAGGTACAACTACTAGTGCGTGGTCCTCTGAGTATGGACCTTGTACAAGTAGATACAACTAGTACGGATTATAGGTACTTGTAGTTGTACACCAGTGTTTGCTTCTTGTATGTTGAACCTTGAACGACCTTAAATTAATATGTTACTAGTCGACTAGAACAAGTAGTCAGAAGTAGCACTTGTAGCAGCCACCCTCCTCCAGAAGATCTATTATGAACATGTTCTTCAGAATCACCAAGGGTCGCATCTTCAACACCATTTTTCCAATGTAAGTTAAAGTTTACTAGTATCTTACCTCAAGTAGTACATACTGCTATAATTGGAATTCTGTGAAAGAAAATTCACCCAAGAACTTGCTGACCACGTGAAAATCACAGGTTCTCGGAACCCCAACTAGAGAGCAATTGATGGCGATGAATCCGAACTATACCGAATTCAAGTTCCCCAGCATAAAGCCACATCCATGGTCGAAGGTATACTACTAGACTTAAGCGCCCGGTAGCACTCACCCCACTAGAGTCCTCCACTGACTCTCTGCACGCACTTCCCCCGCCATTGCGAGAGAATAAGCAAGAGGATGAGATAGAAGAACGATCATGAGGATCGGTGGGCTGTGCGTTCTTGAGTCTAAGACTGTCCCCAAAAAATTGTTCGAACAACAGTCCGCTCAGAGGCAAATTATCCATGCTATGCACAGCTGCAGCAACTCGAATTTTCGAAAATTTTCCATTCGAATGACAGGTCTTTAGACAGCGCACTAGCCCAGACGCTATCGACTTTGTGTCGAAGTTGCTCCAGTACGACCCTAAGGTGCGACCACATGGCCTGGAAGCCATCCTTCACGAATTTTTTGACGAGTTGCGAGACCAAAACACGAAGCTCAGTAGCAGCAAACCGGTACTCTTTTCTTACAAGTAAGTAGCATAAGTCCTAACTAAACGACCTGGTGCAACTTCTCTGCGGATGACAAAACAATTTCAATTTCTACAATACAATTTATCCCAACCACCAGATGCCGGAATTGTTCGATTTTAGCAAGGAGGAGTTGACGATCATGCAGGACCTTCCGGCAGAGGCAACTGCCAAGCTGCTTCCACAGTGGGCGAGAGACCGCAAAAAGTAGGAGCAGGGCAAGTACTTATACATAGAAGAAGAAGTATTCTAGAAGGAGCGCTGCTGTTTCTATAGCGGAGGTTCGATGAGGAAGGTTCTCCTTCATCTTGACATTCTGCTGGTGCTGGACGCCTAATATCTGGACAGTACTTGGAAGATCTCTTCTCTGAGTCATCTGGGCGCCATCTTCAGCTTGAAGATGTTCTAAAAAAAAACTGAAACAAAAATTCTTCTACTTCTGACCCAAAGAAAGGCAGTTCTGTTCAATCTATCTTTGTTTCGCAAATTCGTACTACGATAGAAGTCCTATTACATTTCATCGACGTTTTCACAACTAGAAGTAGTGATTTCAATTTCATAGTTAGATGCTGGAGGCGTGGAGGACGTTCCACGACTTCTTCTCCTGTTCATCGTACCAACATCATCGCTTCAGTTATTTAAAAAGGTTATTTGCTGGGTAGATCCTAGAAAGAACGCGTATTGATCTTTTGCCCCTCAGTAATATTTTTATTTACACAACAAGATGTCTAATATTTACAAGAATTACAACAAGATCCTTATCAATCCACCCACCCAAAAATTGTGATGTTTTTACTACTCGCAGCACTCATCTCTCGCTCTCCAGAACGAAGAACATTTTTTATGTCATAATTCTTCACCAGCACTTGTTAAATGAATAAGATAATTGTTGAATCTTCATCAGAATGTTGATGTCCAGCATTAATTAGGAAATTTTTAGAAAATAAAAAATGTAAGTATGATCTATAATTTGAATCTCATGTTCAGATTGAAACTACTCCACAATTTATTGATAGAAAAAGAAAAAGTACAAGAAGAACTAGAGTAAGAGAACAAAGATGAACAACATTTTGGAATTATTCTTCGACACAGAGCATCAAGCATCAACTACACCTCCACGCATGTAGTTGAAATCTACAACGTCTATCACTTTTTAAGCACGACTCTTCATCTTGAAAACTAAAAGTTGTTGTAGTTGTTGTTGTTGTAGAAAAAAATGTCCTCTCCACCAACTTCTTACATGATTTCCTGAAGGAGCTTCTGCTCTTAAACCAAGCCAGCAGGAGCGGTGATCTTGAGGCACCAGTCGACTGTTGGTAGCCAAGAAAGAACTTCTCATCTAGCACCTTGATCTTCAATATGAAAGTAGTAGATCATGAAGTCGTAGGGATGAATGAAAAGAAAGATGAACTTGAATGAAAAGAAAGATCGTCCTTGCTCTCCTCGTGTTAATCATGATCTTGATGAAGTTGTCTCTCCTCTATTTTTGATTATAATGTAGTTTTGACGTGGTTCGATCACGACGTGCTTGGAGTAGATCATCAGTCGAAAACTTTAGAATAGATCCATGAAGACAGAAGATCTTCAAGATCTAATTCTAAAATCAACAAGAAGTTGTAGTTGACGATAGTTACTGCTTATTAGTCACTCTAGTGGTCAAACAACTACATCATCCAGCTGCATGGTGTCTACTTCTACTTGATAGCTGCAGGACTTGTTGTGGCCGATGCAAAAAGAACTAGCCAGTAGTAGTGTCTTCTAAACCCCTGGAGTGGGTACATTCATTCATTCATTCATTCATTCATTCATACAGAATAAGCCCCTTTATGCAACATTCGAATAGGAATACTTTTCTAAATCATAATAGGAATTTCATCTACAACCAACATTTGTTTCTGCTTGATTTGTTAAGATTGATTTTTTCTCTTGTGAAAAAGTCCTCTTCTATCGTCCTCCACGACCTATAAACGACTAAAACTGTCAGAAGAACAGAAAAAACAAGATGAAAATGGCAGAAGTCTCGCGCAACAACATGTTCTTGCGCACAAGAGTAGGACCTCGTTCTGTGGTCTTACCCTTTTTAGTGGCTGCTCAGCAATTTGCTGTTGTAACTGCCCTTCGGACGCGAAGAAAAACCAAGACGGTTCTAGTTGAAGGAGGAGCGCAGCCTGCTGAATTGGGAGGGAATTCTGAAGCGACGCCACCGGCGTTCGGAGAGAATTCTGGAGTAGACCCAGAAGAAGAACGAAAAACTACACCGGTGTTTGCGGCTTTTACGCCAGAAGAATTTCGCCGCTCTGAAGCTCAATCGCCTGCTCCGATCATGTTTACGGCTTTTACGCCAGAAGAATTTCGCCGCTCTGAAGCTCAATCGCCTGCTCCGATCATGTTTACGGCTTTTACGCCAGGAGAATTTCGCCGCTCTGATGTCATCTCATCGCAGGACGACGGAGTAGAGAGCTCGTCTCTTCATCCTGGTGGTCAAGCCGATCACTTCCTAAGGATGCCACGTCCAGAACGAGTGTCGTCAGGTCCAGCTGCTTCAAGTTCTCTTCGGCAGACTTATCTCCCAAGCGGCACATGGTGGACCAGCACGACGCCTACGTGGTCTCCTATGCCTAATGGTAATTATATGGCTGTACCTGAACCTGAAGCTGTACTAGGACCTGCTCATGTAGCTGCAAGAACATCGCCATCATCTTCATCATGGATGATGCAACCGGAAACCTCCATGCATCAGTCAGGTGTCGCACAAGCACCTCTACAACAACCGCCGTCTCCTTCGCAGCACTCGTCTTCATCGCAATCTTTTCCCATTCCGCAGTCCAGTAGTCGAGGGCACCTAATTACGCAACATGGTGGAGGCGCTTACAACCTTCTGTCTCAAGGTCAAGCATCTCAGGGAGGACCATCTTCTAGTATGGGAACAGCAAGATCTTCCCAAGGAATGCCACCTCCTAAGGTGGATCCTGCTTCGGGTTCTATGGGAGCAAGATCTTCTCAACAACATCAAGAGCAACCACCTCGCGATCATAAGCCCCAACATTGGAAGGATGCTCCTGAGCCAAATAAGGCGTCTGGGTCCTCTGGAAAATCCGACGTTCCTCCATCAGGTGGACAAGACTACGCCAGCAGCTTGATGTCTTCGCAGATGACGTTAGCAAGGGAGTTGGCTATTCTGCAGAAGGATCCTTTTTTTCAGTCTATGCATGAGGCGAAGGAGAGGCAATTTCCGAACTATCTTGAAGCGGTCACGAGGGGACTTATACGCGTTGCGTTGGAGCCTCTGCGACCGAACAAGATTCGACAGATACCGCTCCCGAAGACAGAATGGAGTGAACTCACTCGTAACGAAAGGCTGAAAGTGAGGGAATTTTTCCAGAGCAATGCTGGAGTTGACGACGATGCTGCCATAAATTATAGAATTCGTGATTTGAAGGACAAACTTCAGGCCCTCCTCGAGTCGGCGGTTCCTCTGCATCGAGTCCGAGGGAAGAAATTCCCAAAAAACTGGACAGAAGAAGAGAAAAAAGTATTAGAGCCTCTCTACCAAAAGTGGGATGCTGAGCTTGGTGAAAAAAGAGAAAAGCTCGAAAAATTTTCGAGAGATCGTGCATACAGGGATTGCGTGATCTATATGCAACAGTATTTGGAGCGACGCAAAACATGGGTGGAAACATATCAAGGCGATGCCGGTTCAATGGCTTTGATCACGGAAGTGAATTCTGGTCGAACGAGGCTTGGCGAAGCAATACAGTTGCTGGCTACGATGATGGATCTCTGAGCTGCTCCACATGCAGACTCTGGGACCACTCATGTTGTTGTTAACGAGCAGCCAGCTGTTAGAGGAGAAGTCTTTGCTCGGCAGCAACAGGGTTCAAGACGGTTCTCGCATTTATCGAACACAGCTGCGGTAGAGAAGTGGCTGACCCTCAAATGTGATGCTCTCGTCCATTTCGGGCGAAATTGAATTTGAAGACGCGGCTCATTTCGTATCTGTAATGTTAAGACTTACCTCCATGGTGAAGATCATTAGATTTATTATAATGAATGAAGAGGAATTCTTGAAATTATTTCTTCTCTAAGCTCAAGCTACCTGCTTATAATGAAATGAAGTGAAGACGTGAAACGAATATCTTGACCTATCAGTGACTATGTTCAATTGTATCGTGAACACTTAAGTGGTTGAAGAAGCGTGCGTAGATGTTATTTTTAGTGGAGTATCTGAATGTTTAGACATCAGATCAGTGGTCAGAGTCACTGTACTATGATTGTCGGGCGGCATGATCCCTATTAATATCTATCAAACAACAACAAGATACCCCTGTGACATCTTTATAAAGCCTTGACTTTTACCATACTTATACTCATTCAGGAAGATGAAAGATGAATTCGTTTGAAGTTATGGAAGGGCGCGAACGTTACAAACCTCACGTCTTTTACACGGTATTTGCATTAACATGATATACCATAACAATTACAAGTGGCCACTTGTGAAGGTTGTTTTCATTGAAAAAGGCAACTAGGAGAACATGAAGATGAAACACAAAATGCGGCGACGGAGATGATTGGCTTCGGCCATGTTCACTACCAGAACTTGTCTCTACGAAAGGGCGGTGGCATATAGTCCTAACGCAAAAAAAAAAAATCTACGGGTGCTATGAACAGCATCGTCAGGGACACACACATGACAGAATGATCAGGGTAAGGTGTTCTATTTGCCCCGCCGTTGGCAAAGTCTGCAAAACCAGTAGGAGCTCCTGCCCAAGGCGTAACGTGCTGAAGGTAAACGCTGCCACAGCCAAAGCCGGAGAAAGACAGGCAAGGACAAGCAAACCACTGCTAAGAGGAAGAAGGCAGGAAGGTAGGGCGCCACTAGGATCCAGCTCAATCGAGCACAGTCGCGCTGATTATCTCCCACGGACTGCACTCACGTCACTAGTCAGATCTAAGGGATCCAGGACCATCAAGATGCTAAGCCATGCTGATGGGCTTTCGAGCTCTTTGGCTCGTTCAATCGATCAAGTGCGCCGATTGCTTCACATCTATCAAGCTGCCAAGTCGGGAAGGAGTGGAGCGCCAAGACCTTCAAGCTTGGCCTAGTAGGTCTCTTTTCTCCGACAAATTATACTACTACGAATTGTACTGGTGCTGCTACAAAATGCCACCTAGTAGCGGAATGAGGAAAACTAAGAAGAAGAAGTGCAACGAATTTAATCAATTATACCCCGCGATTGGGTACACCTACCCTACTACTTCTACTACTCCATTACTGATACAAGCGCATCCATTACTGATAACAGCCAAGACAGTGACTGTGACCCTACCACATTGATACTTATTTCATTTGAAAACGATATCGTGAGGCTCAGAAGCTTTCAACATCCAATTTATTTCGTTCCGCCCCCTCGTGAATATTTTTCGTCATATTAATTTATAACACCTCCTGAAATTTTTTTCAGTATCTAGTCTAAGTCTATATCAATTATACCTGTACAACTTGTTAGTTCTTAATCCATGATTGAAAAATTTTTGAGTCCAAAACTACCTCCTCGCTCAGCGTTACATCAAAGCTTAACTTTACCATTGTTACCAACATCAAGTGGTGGCTGAGAACGAAATGCGTCATCTTTTAGAAAAGGACCTACAAATCGATATCGTCCACGTCCAAGAACACTCAATTTATTTATTAAAAAGGTAGACTGTACAACAATGTCAATGATATTATCATCGCCTCAACAAATCAAAAAGATGAAGGTGCTTGTAGTTGTGGCAATGATCCACCTCGCGAGCCTGCAGTTCGTGGCTGCTGTGGTTGGACCTTGTCATGCAGGAGCCTCCAGCACAGGTGGTGGACTAGGACTGCAAGAGGAAGAACCTTCTGGTCCTCCGACGACTACAGCAGTAGAAGTGCTTCAAGGACGTGCAGCTGTAGCAGATGATCTCCCAGCACGACCTCAAGTAGATCAGCCGGACCAGGAACAATTCTCACGTTATCAACAGGAGCCCGCGGAGCCGTCATTTCCACCATACGGTCAACACGTCCTCGCGGAACTGCAAGCAGGTTCTTGTAGGGAAGACAGGAACTGGCTTGAGCGTTTATTTGTAGAGTCGCCTGCTCGTCTTTTGCGATCAGCTATTTCTTCCATCTCTACTGAAGCCCGCCGTCTACAGGACGGACGAGGAGGAGATGTTCTCATGTCAATTGAAGATACTAGAAGTACTAGTTGCTCGAGTGGCAGTTCCAGTGGAGGCAGGCTCCTTCGCCTTCCTCCTGTACGAAAAAATGGTCCTCTCCTTCAAATCGAGGACACGACTTCAGCTCCAGCTAAAATCGAGGCTTTTGCCACTCTCGCAAGCACAGCGCCAGCTTTTATTGCCAGTATATTTTCTTCAAATACTAGGTGCGAAGGTCACAGTCGTCGTGTATGTCGTGACCCGCGGCCTAGAGTCTATTCGAAGAAGAACAGCAATGACAAAATCAAGACGTCGCTCCTTCTCCAAAGCTGGACTATCGAAGCCGAGCTAACTAAGGCGATTGCAAGCATGTTAGAGACTGGCGCGCTTCCGGTTGGAACTGGAAGGAACCTGAGTCAAAGTCTCTCATCATTAGACAAATATTTTCCTACCTCTGCTCCTGAAGATCTGGTCGGTGAATCTGTCTTATCGAATTTGATGACGATCTTTCGCAAAATCGAGGCAGCTCTCCTTACTCATGATCATAGTGCGGCAGGAGTTCGTTGTAGTTCTACTAGTTCTGCTGATATATTACTGAAAGGTCGAATCCGAAGTACATCACGAGGTCGTAATCAAGACGGGAGAAAAGACGGAGGACTTGAACGAGGAAATCTTCTTTTTGTCTGGCCGATTGATGCTCAAGACGCAAATTACGATACTGTGGTGGAACAAATCCTACTAGGACAAGAAGAAGTAGGACAAAAGCTACAAGAAACACCTGCTGACCCTGGTGAGCTTTACGAAAATGCAGCTTATGAATATACAGCTCCAAGGAACTTCCTAGGGTCTCGGCTCCGCATCTTCTTAGTTAGCGAGAAAGTGAAAGAAGAAGCAGCTCTGGATGAAGTTGTAGAAGGTGCTCTTGAACAAGAAGCAGAAGGTCGTCAAGATGATTCAGAACGGCGGGCTGTTGAAAGAGAAGAGGGAAATAATGGAGAACTTGGTGATGTTGAAGTTCCACTAGTTCTCCCTGAAGAAGAAGAACCAGCAGAAGCTGGTGGGATTTTCTCCTGGCTGTTTGGTGCTTCAACTTTCTCAAGTAGAGCTACTTCTAGTTTCAACGACGTGGTCAGCGGAACTCCAAATACTACTACAACTAATCCTAGCAGTGGTCTCAATGTCGGCATGGATTTTTTCGATCATGCGCCGATTGGCCCTCCCGACGTCTGTCGTGGTGTTGCAACAGACGGGCAAATCCACGTTCCAATGGGGTTAGAGCTTGTCCCCTGGACCGGCGCAAATGATATGGCAGATCTCGAAAGCATCCCCGATCCAAAAGAAAGGGCTCGTATTCTAAAGGAAGAATTGACGAAGAAGGAACAAGCCAGATTCCAACAATTGGGAGTACTACGTGCGAGCAGTAAAAGTCTAGCTGAGGGATTCGCCTCGATCCAGGAGATGAGGACGAGAGAGAGACAAAGAGAACATTTACAACGCTTAGAAGATGACATGATCCGTGCTAGGCAACAAGACGTTGGACGAGTGCAGCTTTATCGTCCAGAACAGTTGTTGGCTTTGGAGGATAGAAGGAATGATGGTAGCAATACTTCTACAGCTAGACTCCGGAGTGTAGTAGATGCGTCATCATCAAATTCTCCGTACGTGCCACAACAAGAACTTTCCTATTCTGGACTAGTGCCAGTCGTACCTCAATCGTCCGCTGCGCCTGCTGTGACATCACTAACGCTGCGAAGACAGCGGGAGCAGGAGGAGCTAGAGCGTCAGAGAGCAGACCAACATCGCTTTTCGTCTTTACAGAGAACAGCTGATGTCGCTATTCTTGTTGAATCTTTGCTCATCCCTGAAGATTTGCAGTACCCGAATATGTTGCAGCCTCGTCTCGGACATTCGCGTTCCGGATCATCACTCGCACAAAGCAATGATGCTCTCGACCACGACCTAGAACGTGGCGAAGAAGTTGTAGTGGGTCAACAACTACGTCATAATACAGAAGATGCTGTTATGACCAAACGGACACGCTTGTGGATGAGGTCAAAACTTAGGGAAAATTTTTAGGGCCTATTATTATTGTTCCCTAATTTTCCCTAATTTTCCCTATCATGTGGGTTTAACTTTAAGCGTGTCCGTTTGTTTCTAATGCTGATGCGGCAGCTGGTCCTGGTGCAACTACTGAGATTGTTCCCTATACTGGAACTGGAAGTAGGACCGATGGCGCGGTCCATGTTGGTGCTGCTCACACAAGGATGCTTCCGTCCTATACATTCCCTTCTTCGTTAATAGCTATAGCAGGTAGCGACGAATTGGACCAGCTCGAGGCCCGCGTGTTGGCGATCCGCGAGGAGACAGAGGCTCACATTCAAGAACTGGAAAGACTAGCAAAAGCCCGTTGGTGGGCAAGCGCTATGGAGTGCGGTTTGATTATAGCTGGTTCTCTCGCGGCTGTGGGAGCGTTCTCGATCGCTGGAAACGTGATTCCCGTTCTTTTTACGGCGGAAAAAATGTCGTTAGGAACACTAGCTTTCTTAGGGGCTAAGGCGAAACTGCTGGCTTCGATGCTGTTGGGCGCAGAGACAACGCATGGAGGACTGGGGAGTTCGGCATCTTTACAAAACATGTGGCATCAGCCAGGAGGCCAGGAAGCAACGAAAAGCCTTAAGGAGCTGTTGGAAATGTTGCACGATCAATTGGCCCACGTACTTTTTTACTTTTCCAGTAGTTTGAGTTTTGTACCGGGAAGTAGATGTTCATCAATGTACTACTATGATGTAATTCATCTATCTTCAAAAATTAGTATGGGAATTATTATTCTTGAATGTAGAAGTAACTCGTAGTTTCCTTCAGATGATACCGATTACTAATCGCATGTATCCTATGTAGAAGTACTGAAATAACCGAGTTACTGACTGAAATAAGGGAGGTTGTAGCTTTGACGGGGCTACTCTTCCTTGTTCAGTCTCTCGCTTATTTTCAGTAGTTACAACTCGCTTGTTTCAGTTTTTCGAATAGAATTCTCTACTTCTACATTGAAGCCTTTTTTTCAAAAACAGGTTCCTCCAACGGAAAGCAGCAGTCCTGTCATGGTAATGAGTGGTGTAAGCAGCCTGGTACCTCCACCACCTTGTGCTCCTCTCCTCGCCTTAGAGGATATCAAAAGGGAATGGGAAGATGAAAACAATAAGGAAGGACAGGACAGCTCATCTCGTCTTGTCTTCGAGGACGCAAACAACACCCCAGTAGACGAAAAGGATCTCCAGTTTATCGTAGCCACAAATAGGGAGGAAGTGACGCGGCTTAACAATATGCTCCTGATGAATAATGGGCATGCTAAGGAGTCAACTTCATCTTCAAGTGCAGCAACGTCGCAGGAGATTCAAAAGTTCCGGCGAAGGGTGACAGTGAAGCTCCAGAAGGGAAACAAACCAGCACCTATTCAAAAATCTTCGCTGCTTCAGCGAGGACAGCGAGCATTTTCGCTGGAGAATGGGATGAACAAAGAAGTAAAGAAAAAAATCTTGAAGCAGGACAAGTAAACCGGCTAGAGCCAGCAGTGCCAGGTGTACGTTTGGTACTTCCACTAGTGACAGTTTTACCGGATGATAAAACAAGGTGCAGAATCTTTATGATATGCGCTCTTTTTTAGAGCGTCTCAGTCTATGATGTTGTCTATGATCTACTTCTACTTGAAGCATTTGGTGGCAAAGTCCACTTCTTGATGCGTAATTATATGGTCATCTATCCAAGCTGCAGGAGAGAGGACTGTTTCCGTCTTCTACGCAAAGTTCAACGTGTTGTATCTATTTTGGTGTACTACAACAAGAAATAGAAGTACAAAAATGGAGATGGACTGAACGTTAGAAGAACTACGAACGGGCATTGGACTAATAGAACTAGATGACAATAGCGAGAAAACTAGACAAGAGCGAGAATGACGGTCTTTGTAAAATACAACTTCAGTACTTGAATCTTCGAGAAATCAGGTTCTTGTCGTAAAATACTACGGTAGTTCTTGTGTGCCGTCCTGCCTCTATGGTGATCACGAACGATCCTATCAGAGGCACATAGATAGCTAGCACTTGTTGAATCTTCACGTAATTCTAATCGCTCCTCTTTTTAACTACTAAACTTCAACGCTCGAGCACGACCCGAAGGAGGGACCCTGTGAACGATTTTCTAAACCTCACGTACTATCCTTCAGAGTCATCGCCGAGTTGTTGTAATCGTGATTTTCATGGGTCGTTTTCAAGGCTGTCATCGTGATCTTCAGCGCATCGATTAGCGGTATGTAGTACGTAGGAAAATTCGAAGAAAAATGAATGATTCGGCACCAACTTCCTGCGCACAAGAACAGGCTCGTTGCTTGTTCGTTCTTATATCGACGAGGTTGTTCCTGTTGTTTGTTCAACTTCAAACTTCTAGTCTGTCGTAGTTGATGTTGCGTACTCCGACGTGGACGAGGACCAAAAGTCATCGAGGACAAGAGACTAAGAAAATCGAGGAGTGATGGAGTGGGAAAGCTTTCGTTGACCTTAGGAAATCGAGGTTTCGATGTTTGAAAAAATTGATCGTTTCTTACGAATAGGAGGCCTGTATAGAAGAAGCCGGGGCTGAGATCATGCGGTCTCATGAGGGACGCTGTAGACGGAGGTAGTGCGTTATGGTCTTTTTTACCCCTGGAGTTGGTACATTCATTCATTCGCGCATGCTTCAAAAAAAGGACTGAAGACTGGGGCGAAGAGCCTTGTTTTAAATCCTACATATAGTTGTAATTGTATGCACTTGTTCTATGGAATATTTCTGTCGGATGACGCACGCGTGGACTTAAATAAGAGCAGCAACGCAGTAGGGAGGTAATCATAAGCATAACTTGCAACGACATGGAACTAGGAACAGGACTACAGCTCCTTTTCAGCACAAGAAGATGAGGAAGTCGCAAAACCAGACACGAAGCCCTCCTGGGAAGGAGTGGCTAAAAAACGTCGATACCTCTCCGTTGCCAAAGATTCCGCATAGAGAAGTGCGAGGATCCAGTGGAGGTACTACTTTCTTCTGTCGAATAAAGTTGTTGACCAAGTAGAAGATCTAGATGATGTAGGCTGTTCCTGTACTCACAACATTTTGTTGAAAATTAGGAATTCTAGAACACCATGTCGCAAGGTTTCAACTTTCCAAAAATTAAGCAAATTGCCAATTTTCCAGAAAATCTCTCCACTTCAGTTCTTGACACAGCTTTCGTGCGTTGTACAACGGTATTACAATTGAATTCTACTTAGGCACGGACATCACTTTCGGTCGATCACGTGGGCTCGGAGGATCCGACAGTAGCACCTCGGATAGTACTAGGGACCAAATGAATCCTATTCGAGCTTCTGTGAACGGCAAAAACAACAAGCAGTTTCGATCCGCCAATATCGCCCTCTACGAAGGCGGCGGCCATTATGCGGCGCCACCAGTAAAAGATGTTGCGCCACCGAAGAATGGGAGTGTTACGGCTTCCCCTATAATAGTCTCCCATTTTGAGAGAAGGCATCCTGGAACAAGAGACGTTTTCAAGGGGAAAACGGTAAGGAGGATGGACTTCAAGATGGACGATTTCGGTGAGCTCTAAGAATGGCAACGGCAGTAATGGGAATGGTAGCAACGGGGGGCCAAATGGAAGCAAGAACAAGGATCCACCTGGCGCATCTCCGGTTTCCACTGTTAAGGCTTACCCTAATGCATCTCCGGAAGCATCCCCAAGAGGCTTCTCAAGGGGAAAAGATAAAGGCACCTAGGACGCATTTCGGGATGGATTATGGTGAGCTCTAACCCTGCCTCTCATGCCAGTGCAAGACTAGGAATAGCAAACCCTTTGGGTGGCATGTTCCGCAACAAAGAAGCAGAACCTGTGCAGCCGGCATTTAGTGATTAAGGCTAGTAGTACGAGAATAAATTATCCATCTTTCCCGACGAACATTCATCGTGCTTAGTCATAGATAGAATTAGAATAAATCCATCTTCCCCAACATCTTGCTCAGTCATAGAATTAGAAAAAATCCGTCTTCTCCAGGAGCATCTTACTTGCGTGGCCCTCCCGATTTCTCATCGAGGTTCACAATTTGGGGAATATACAGGGACCCAGTGATGAATCCTAAGATTTCATGGATTTTCTTTAAAAATAGGTCTACGTCTAATGTCAGGATGAGAGCGACTCTGAGACCGGGAGTCCAGCTGGGTCGCCAAATGATGAAGACGAAGAAGACGCAGAGACTAAACGCAGAGCCAAGCACTCAACGGAAGTCGATCCAGGTGCTGCACCAGTGGTTCCGCAGTATCCGTTGAAGTTATGTCTCCTGGGATGAAATGGAACAGTAAGTAAGAAAATCATAACGCTTCTGCTATAATGCTTCTGCTATGATGCTTCTGCTATGATGCTTCTGCTATGATGCTTCTGCTATAAATGCTTCTGCTATAATGCTTCTGCTATAATGCTTCTGCTATAAATGCTTTTGCTATATTAATGCTTCTGCTATGATGCTTCTGCTATGATGCTTCTGCTATAAATGCTTTTGCTATATTAATGCTTCTGCTATGATGCTTCTGCTATGATGCTTCTGCTTAAAGATGCAAGATTGAAGATTCAATCTACCTAACCTTTTCTAATTCCTGTCGAACCCGGAATGAATATGCATGTTTTAGCGCTTGATCCGGTCCCATATCGACTGAGATGCATGGCGGACTTGGGCAGGTACTTTAGAATCTACCTTTCAACACTTTCAATTGCAGGGTGTCTTCTGTTACTACAAGCTTAGTTCTGAGCTATTGTTAACAAAGTTACAACCTCCAATAGAGCAAACTGCTATTCAAGCCTCATACCGTTTCCTGTTGTCGTTGTCTCTACTAGATTTGCGGATTTAAGGATGAAGATTACTCTCTTCATCAGCTGCTACTCGCTTGTTTCTAAGCAGAACCCATTCTACGCACAGTGTCGATTCGCCTTCCCCGAGACAAAAATATTAACACCACAACTTTAATATATCTCCATCTCATTTTTTGAGTTTCAAACACTCTCTTCATAGTCGTGCACTAAATGGTTCAAAAATAGCACACTACTTGATCTGGTATTGTTTGTCACTGTGTTCTTTGCTTTGCGTTGCAGTTTTCAACATTACCTCAAGTAGTGCCTACTGTGATTATATACTTATATCTCCTCATAATCATCTTCATCCCCCACTGCTCCTGCAGAACCCACCGCATCCGCACAACAACGTTCCTTGGTCGCAGTCGTAAGCAATTACGACCTGAAGATTTAGCCTTGGATGCACAGGACGTTTCTAAGATCCACTGTTCTATTACCGCTATTGGTAACGCAATCGCTGGCTACAAGCTCTCTGTGGTAGTGGCGGAAGATGCGAAAGCACCTGTGAGCATCAACGGAGCAAAATTGAAACAGAAAGGAAGACCTTATCCGTTGAAGGTAAGTAGTTCTTTTCGTTTTCTCATCTCTTCTACTTATACAGGCTGGTGACATCGCTATTAACACGACGTGACGTAGTTTTTGTTTTTGGTAACAAATTGAGTTCTTCGTCCACGCGAAAAGCTTAAGGGATGGCAGTGAGAATCTAGAAGTAGTACAAGAACTAGTGAGTTCTATGAAAATAAGTAATTTGCTAGAAACATTTCCTCCATGTACTCCTTTCTCCGACTCCGTTCCCTCTCGTCCCCTCTCAGGTCGGCGATGTGCTCTTAGTCGGTTTAAGGGAAATGTGGAAGTTAGAGAGAAGTACAATTGAAGAAATGCCTCCGAAACATATCACGGATGAACTAGAACTCTACGAAGCCCACGACGAGTTTTTGCAGTTGGCAATAGCCGATGTGGAGACATATAAGAACGTACTGTCTTCTCCTTCATTTTCTCCTTCATCTACATATTTATAAGAACGTACTGCTTTTCCACGCCAGATTGTTTGTAGATATAGAGTAGTTTCATCCTTGTCACTAATTCTAACTAAGTAAGTTGTAACTACTCACTTGCTCCTTCTTCACAATTTTTATGATACTTTTTAATTTATTAAAAAATAACCTACTCAGCTCGCTCGGTGCGAGAAATGGATGGATTTTGTGGCTATAGCAGTCGAATTAAGCGAAAAGGACCAGGCAGTTCAGCAGACGAGGCGTAGGTTCGTTGCTGCGCGTAGAAGTGCTTTCCCGTCAAATTAAGTCTCGATACAGCAATCCATTGCAGCTAGTTGTTGTGCAAGGCTTTTTTTACTTTTTTCCCTATTTATTTTTCCTTCTTTGGACGATTGGGAGAAATGCAAGCAAGAAATGAAATGCTTCTTTGAGCTCTAATCAAAGTCGTCTGCTGGTCCAGGAAGGAACGGCGGCGCAGGCGGAGCTAGTGGCAACAATAAGGGAGGTCCAGGTGGAATGGCCATGTTGGGCAGTGGTGGAGGTGGAAACCATGCGAATAACATGCGCCAAGGTGGCAACATGAACAACGCGCATACGACGACTCACACTACTACTAAGGCTTCCTTCCCCATGTAATTCATCTTGAGTAGAAGCATCTTCTTTGTCCCCCTTTTCTTTGAAGAATAGAAAACGGGTCGAACAAGAAGAGTTTCCGTTTCAAGATGAATTACAATTAAGTATAATATCGGTAAGGTCTAATACTAGTAGTTTCACGACAGGCGAAGACAACGCTAGTCTGTTTAGACGAACCGACGCGACGATGGTGACGCTGGAAACTGATCCAGGTGCGAGTGGAGCAGATTTCAGGATGCGGAACACGGAAACCAGTAGCTGGAACGCTGGACCGCACCAAGGCATGATATTAAAGCTTCCTTTTATTCATCTTGTTCTAAGTGCTACTTGTTGAGGAGCTGGATGATCTTACTTAGATGACATCTTGTCAAGACTTGTTGAGAAGAATCACGGATGAAGGCGAAGGGTAGGCAGCAACATAAGGGGGAAAAATCAAGAATCTCTACCAAGTAAACGCTGGCGAAGATGAACTTGAACTTATACGTAGAAGGTATGTTATAGGCTCTAATGAGACCGGAGAACGAGCAGCTGAAAACGATGTCTACTTTCGGTGGTGGTTCTTCGATTGCCAACACAGACACGAATTTCAACCAGGGTGGTCACCAAAGCGGTGGAAACATGATGTCAACAACGATGTCGTCTACAGGTGTCATCGGAGGAGGCGGTCCAGGATCATCCTCCCATCAGGGTGGAAATAATACCAGAGAATCAGCTATGAAAGAAAATAAAGGTGCACATCACACAGGCAAAAAAGTAGGACTAGGAGTAGCCATTTTCGTCCTAATCCACCTACTTACTCAATAAATCCTATTCATCCTAGCCAATTTCTTCAGTGTGACTGTGAGTGGTGCACTTTTTCCTTTCAGATCCCGGTTTCGATCAGGCAATAGCTTCCTACGGGAAACTACTCACACACAAAGCACAGGCGGAGAATATACAGACGAGCTTCCGGAGGACAGCATGGATGCTGCTTTGGCACAAGAGTATCCTAGGTGTGCGGACCTGATCGAAGTCCTGGACGAGGTATATTTATAAGTACCTCCTACGGTATGTTGAGAATTCTGTTTCTGAAGATATATGATTGGTTACGGGATTAGGCAAGTCGCTGATGTTAGTGTGAAGATGTGGCTGGATTTTCTACAGAAAGTGATGTAGATTGCAGAAGTGCTGGAAGATGTTGAGCAACATGAAGAAATCAACTACGAATCATCTTCATCATTTTTTCCTCTCCTCAGTCAGTACCATCCTCTCTATCTATCAAGGAAAGTGTCCTCAAAATACAGCTTGGCCACGTTCTGTTCACCTTTGGACCAGTCTCCAGTTTTGACGAGATGGACGAATATGACTTGTCTGAAATAGTAGAATTAAGGCTAGTTTTTCACTATGTATCCCGTGTGGAGTATGATCCCGTGCGCACTACTTCTCCCGCTGGATTTAAGGGTGAAACCAAGGGGAGAAAGAGGACCTACTCACCCTACGACCAGGGATTGTGAAAAACTAGTGCTAATAGAGGTTTTGGCGCCAGGTCTCTTCGTTCGCGTACACTTATGCTTCTTTCCGCCTCTAGTGCAATCCTGCGCAGACTGGCTAGATCGAGGAACCGGAGCAGCGCTGCAGCAGGTCATTGGAGGAGGAGATCCGAATAGTCTGGATAGGAAAGCGCTTATGTGAGACGAAAGAGCAAAAGGAAAAACACAGAACATGATATAGCTGCTGTTGACACCAAAGTAGACATTTGATATACAGATTCCATAGATATTATAGCTGTTGACACCAAAGTAGACATAGATACAACTCCCTTACAACGCAGGGGCCAGCCACAGATGATCATGTGTAAGTGTATCTTCCTAGCAGTACAACTTGTAGCATAATAATGAATCAGTATCGGGCCGCGTAGTTGTGCTGTTTATTGCGTCGGTCAGCACAGAAGTCGCATGAATTCATCAAAAAATACGAATACGTCATAGAACAATCTTTTACAGAAATTTACAATTACAGTAGACACTGACAGCACGTGAATGTTGCAACAAGTAGATATCATTGACATCCATGTAGCAGTGGTTCCGATTGAAAAATCATTACGTGAACATAAGACTCACCGTGATATTAAGATTCAGAAAATTGTCCTATAGGTTTTAGAATATGGTAGCTCCTTCTATCCCTGTGCATAAAAAGAAGACGAGAAGATGCTAGAGCTGTGGTGCATAGATGATTTCCCACATTCTAAGTAGATGATCGATTCCTAGTATTCCACCTTCCCCATTCGTCCAACACATCAGGATCTTCACTAGAAGAAGGTTGCTTCTTGTTGTTGCCCTATGTATTGTATTTCCCACCCTTGTTATCGTTTCGACTCGTCCTCGCTGAGACGTAATAGATAAGCATAATCGAAGAGAAAATGCGTCCTCCCGAGCCTGAGAATGAGGTAAGCGGAGCAAATATACAGAAGAACAAGAGTCGTGAGAGGCTTTCGCAAAAAAATATAATCATCTTGGGGACTTGAGATTGAGAGATTTGGTTCCTGCATGAGCTGAGTCGAGTCGTGAATATCGAAACGAGAAACTGTATCTATCGTAAGAACATTATTCTCCAAATTGACGATAATGACAACTCCTGATGTATCATGGGACTGTACTCCTTGCCCTTCTCCTGTTACAACAACAACAATTACAAACTGATGTCAGGCTATGGGGCGTGGATACATGGCTCTACCTAGGATGCTGATGATTTAATTAAGTAGTGAGCCAGGAGTACCCGACCAGCAGGTTATATCTTCACCTTAACTAGGCTTGGGCCTAGTAGAATTTTGATTTTTGACTGATTAGAGCAGCATAGAAAATCTTCTACAGAAAAGATGTCGCGGCGACCCGTGGAGACAGGCGGAAGCCTGGTTTTCCAGGAGGGAAAGAAAATCGAGGGAGAGTACTACATCATCGCCGTCTACGATGACCCCGAAAGGAATACGGTACTTAATATGTTGACTTTCACCAGCTGCGATGATGAATTTTACTTTGCTCTCTCTCTTATATTTTTCTGTTTCACGTCCGTGGTCGTCATCTTCCACACCTAATAAAAAGCAAGCAACAATAAAATATAATCTTTCATCATCCCACGACCTACCTTGTTCACCAGGTTTCCTTCTGCGCCTATGAGCTGGAGACCAACCAGACGTACACCCTGCCCTACACGTATACGGAACTGGATGAGTTGTTCCGGTATAATAGTGAGTTGATGAATCCAACGAATCGAGATGCGAGATATCACTGGATCATCGAAAGGCTCGACTTCGTGGTGGCTCTGGACAGTACCACGAGTGGGAGGAAACTATGTCTCGCGCCAGAACCAACACCAGAAGAAGAACCACAAGACAAAAAGAAAAAGAAAAAAGATCAGGAGTACAACTAGCAACTTCTACTGACTGCTTCATTTGTTCACTTTAAAAGTATTACTGCAGCTACTGAGTTTGATCCTGACATGTGCGAACATGATTTCTTTTTTTCAATAATGAACAAACTAGATTAAATAATGCTACTGAGTTTGATCCTGACATGTGCGAACATGATTTCTTATTTTCAATAATGAACAAACTAGATTAAATAATGCTACTGAGTTTGATTCTGACATGTGCGAACATGATTTCATTTTTTCAATAATGCACGAGATTACTGCTGCACGGCCTACTTGTTCTATACATCTTCCACTGCCCAACTACCTACGACCCTACAACAGAATCGGCGGTGGCGGTGGGGGCAAATTAGATGCTGCTACTCGTGCGAAATTGATAGCGGAACTGGATACGATGGACGACCATGCGCTTTACATCTCCCTCGTCAAATCTGAGGAAGCACGAAAGCAGTTTCTCACTGCCTTGCATGCCAAGCGACGCCTAGTTAAGGTTAGTTTTTCACTATCCTGTGTGGAGTATACAACTGTGTGAGCTGCCCGCCCACCTAAGTTCTACTTTAAAGGGTACAACTATAGGGGAAGTCAAGGGGTCTTCAACATCTCAACACTCAAGAACATCTCAGTCAAGGTGAAAAACTAGCGCTAACCTATAGCAGATTAAGGCTGGACAGCGGTCTCACAAGCTGGATGAGGATCAGGAGTTGCGCATGAAGAAACTGCAACAGCAGAGAGACTTCATCAAGTCCAAAGCTGTGCAGTATCAAGAAGATCAAGCGGATAAGAAAATGAGCATGGCAAAGATGGCTGAGCTGATGAATCAAGCCGAAAATGAAGCCGTCAAGAAGTACTTCGATGATGATTTCGATTTTGATTTGTCTTTACCATGATCTTCTTCCTGTTACGATCTTCCATTTCCTAGTAAGATGATCAGCGAACAAAAGAAGTTCAAAAACTATCACCTAGCTAAAACATCGATCTTCCTCACCCAACTGCTCACCACCATCTTCAGAGCCCTGAAGAAGAAAGCCGAAAAGAAGCAGGAGAGGGCGGATTGGCGCGCAGCCAAGCAGAAAGAGCGAGAGCGTGAAGCTGCTCGAGCTCGAAAAGCGAAGGAGCTGCAAGAAGAACAGTTCCGCATGTTAGCCAAGCGACGTGCAATCGTACAGGAGGAGCGAGACATAGTGATGAAACAGCGCCAAGACGAAATCCTAAAGAAGCGGCAAGTCGCTTTAGTTACGGCTTCGTAATCCAATCAAGAAATCGCTTTAGTTAGCGCCAAGTCGCTTTAGTTTGTAATCGTCCAATCTGAAACTGAATCTTGTGAACTACAAGTAGAAGAAGTATCAATCAATACAATGAACGAGTAGTACAACCAGCTCTAATCTAGACGCCCGTCTGCGGTTGCGACAGGCTAAGAAAGCGGACGCTTTAGCAGCAGCTGAGACGCTAGAGGCAGAGAGGCAAAAGCTAAGAGATGACGCGGATAAAAAGAAAGAGCATTTCAAAGCTCTGGAGGAGAAGCGAATTCATGCTGAATTGATGAGGGAAAAGAAGAGGAATGATGAGGTAGTTGATTGTCCTGCGGTCTTATTTACCGGAGTCCTAGTCGTGTTACTTAGTCTTTTTTACAACGAAAAGGACAACTACACTTACTCCGTCCTTAACTTAATATAACTCAATAACTTTAAAAAAAAGCAAGAAACTGACTGATGAACACATCACGTGATCATGAATTTGACAGATCCGCGACGTGGTCCTTTCTATCCAAGCGGACTACCGGGAACAGCAGATGGAACTTGCCGAAGAGAAAAAGCGCCTGATCGAAGAGAAGGCAGTGAAAGCGGCTTTGGATGCGAGAAAACGCGCTATGTTACGAGCTCAGGCAGAGGAGCACCAACAGTGGAGGAAGCAGAGGGCATTGCAGATGGCAGAAGAGGAAATGAAGAACGTGATTATGGACAACTTCTTGTGTCTTTTACTTTTTTTTCGGTTTATCTTTTTTTCATCTACCTTCTCCTGCTGCGTCTGTAGTTGGTCGTGACAAATTAATAGCGAGCTGAAAAAGACGAGCTGAAAAAGATTCAGATTGCTTGTCCTCCTTCTCGTGATTGATAGAAAAAGTCATAACGAGAAGTAGGATGCCAACATTCGTCTTAGGATACAACCAACATTGTAAGTTCCTCCAATCCTCAAGAGCAAGAGTGGCTCCGAAGGCACGATGCAGACGCTGAGAAAGACGTCTTGGACAAGAACAAGGAACCTGAGGAAAACGAAGGAATCCCAATAGAAGACGAGGAAATTTTGAGGCTAAAACTAGAACAACGAGCTCGCGAGAAACGAAAGGAGGCTAGGGATACTGTCAAGGTACTATTATCATGTCCTCGAATAGGGATACTGTCAAGGAAGTACTATTTTTATCATGTCCTCTAATAGGGATACTGTCAAGGAGGTACTATTATCATGTCCTCTAATAGGGATACTGTCAAGGTACTTTTATCATGTCCTCTAATAGGGATACTGTCAAGGAGGTACTATTATCATGTCCTCTAATAGGGATACTGTCAAGGTACTATTATCATGTCCTCTTCTAAGTTGTTATCCTTAGGAGGATACTTGATGATTACCCTTTTCTCTTTTCTATCTTCCTCCGGTCTTTCTTTTTTCTAGTTAGGTCGGCTCCACCACAATTATGAGGGGATAGCGATAGAGACTACAAGAAGCACAAGTCCTGCCTGCATAAGCATTGACGTAATCGCGTCACGACAGCCTCCAATTTTTTGTTTGTCTTCTTTATACTTTTCCACCAAGCAAACGACATCAATCTTGTTCACAGAAAGCGGAGGACGAACAGATGTCTAAAGTGGAGACCCAGTTTTCATCGCAGAAGCAACGCAACGTCGCTGAGGGCCGTAAAGCTCAGTTGCGCAAGGAAGCTGAGAAACAGCGCATAGTCCAGAAAGAGCGAGAACGCGTAGCATTAAGGATTTATTTTAGCACCTCTAACTACATTCAGAACTACTTGAAAAGTGAAAACTAAGAAACAGACCTCTATTTTTCACTGATTACACTCATTGTTTCCCAGCAGGTACCTCCTACTGCTGGAGGACCATCTAAAAATTTTTGCATTCCCTATTTATACTTGAGGGGGACCATCCTTGGGGGCCTTTTCCTGCTAGGCTCGGCTCATGGAGTCTAGCAGAATCACTATACTATTTTGACCCTCCGTTACCATTTATCAAAAAGCTCTTTCACTTTCAACGTTTTCAAGTACAAAAGTTCGAAAGTGAAAGAGCAGGATCCACCTTGGCTCTTTTCCTACTAGCTGGATCTAGTAGAAAAGAAGCCAGACTCTGAGATGTTCTGAGGACGAATGTAGAAGTAATCTCGTAACTCGTACCTCTTCTAATAGCAGCAGAGGAGGCTAGTATGGCAGCCCGTGTAAAGATAGAGAACCAGAAGCTGGAACGTCTGCAGATGAATCTTCGTCTAGAACTAGAGCGGCGAAAACAGGACGTCATACGTGGAGACGACGACCTGAAAATTACGGCAAGGGCAACACGGAATCCATCTTCCCCAACTAGAAGCATCTTCCTGGTGTGGTTTCTTTTCTAAGGGAACCAACCGGTTTTTAGTTTTTCCCTTGTAGTCGTAGTAAACCTTAGGGGAAGTTTTGTTCCCTTCGTGAAGAATGTAGTGCTGATTGTTCCACCTCAGGGAGAAAAAGCATGATTCGGATGCCCCTGAAGTGGATGAAGATGGATTTCTCGTAGTTCTAAGAAAAAGACAATAGAACGAGCACACAGCTTGCCAGTCGGAAGCTGCTTGAGCGTGTCGTTCTTGCCGTTCTTCTAGAACTACTCAACTACTCGAGCAGGACGTGGAACAAGTAGTCGTGGAGCTTCTAGATGAAGTAGCAGATGCTGGTGCTGCAGAGCACTGACATCGTGGATGGGACACGTGGTGGAAAATGCCAGAAACAAGTAGGATCTTGAATGCCTCCTGCCTCCTGTGCCCCGCTTGTTCTCTACAACAGGTGACATCTTGCTGCAAAAAATTGATTCCGATTCACCTCTGTTGCTAGAATTGATTCCATTTGATTCCATTACGATTATAGCAAAATTAAAGCGATCACATTAGACACGATTACATCAGATACAAAAGAACTCAACTCATCACGTTCACGACGACTACTCATCAACTAGTAGACCAAGAGATAAGACTAAGATGCAAGAAAAAAAATGTTGAAGCATAGTGAACATGAAGATTATGATGTTATCAGATTCCAAATCCAATATGCCGAATTCGATTCCTTTTATTCCAAGTATGATTTATCAACAGATGTGAGGACATCATATCCTCTAAACAAAAATCCTGAACATTCTGAAACTGAAGCACGTGAAAGAACTGAACTGAAACTGAATTGAAGCGATCCACATCGACATCCTGTATAGAAGAACTGGTTTGATCGATCCTGCTCACGACGATGTTGAAATTCCGGGAGACCGAGAAAAAACCGAAATCTAATGAACAACTGTTGGTGAGGACCACATCGATCCACATCGAAACTCCTGTGGTAAAATATACTGAATTTGAATGTTCCACTGCTACTGCTCATTGTACCAGCGGTGTGCTGATTTGGGGAGATGAAGGTGAAATCTCGTCCTCCCTCTTGTTCTCGCTCCTCGAAGATGTTCACTCACCACGACAAATCCACGTCGACGTGGTCTCCTGAATGATTAACTAGAATTGTTAAGGCTCAGCTTTCAATGGTCATTGGGGTTGGTCACTGAGATCGAAGAGGCGACCCCTTGAGAGAACAGGGGAAAACGAAGGGAAAGGGGAGAGCTTTGAAGGGGGTCCCTTCCGTTCAGAGTCAGCGACCACTGAAGGCTGAGCTTTAAAATTGGCGCATTGTTGTGGTCTGAATTGTCGACATCAAGACCACAACAATATGCCAATTCTAGTTGTCACAACAATGTACTCGACTACATTCTTGTGACTGAAATCATCAAGGTATCTCGTCACGACCGCCATCAGCACGTTTTTTCCAAAAGAATTGAGTTTGAGATACACCTGTCAATGTCTATGCCATAATGACAATGAAGATGCAAGTACACCTGTCAACATAATGACAATCATGAAGATGCATGAGCTGCAAGTGCGAATATGAATGAACAACTCACGTCGACAATATTCCAATATTAATGAGGACAACTGCAACTCAACAACTGTCAGTGGTAAAATATCGTTGTAATGCATACGGACATGAAATCTTCGAACAACAAATCAGCATCTTCGTCTTGTCACTCAAAAAAAAACTGCAGTTAGAGCCGGAGATTGTGCTCTGTGTGTAAACGGTAGGAGGAGCACCTGAGCTAATTTTCTATTTTCAACATCTGAGCAAAGACAAAAAACTAATTTGAATTCAAGAAATTCTTGTAGTTAGCTTTTTTCTCCACGACCTCAGGGCCTTTTAACGTTGTAGAACTCACCCAAAGAACTGCAGAACTACTTAGTTAGTGCAACCACCGAAGAGGTTTTTGTATTTGTTTTGCTCGTGCTAGTGTTCTAACATGCTGAAGATTGATGTGAAGAGGTGGTCAATAGTTAATAGTTTTTAGTGTTTCATCTTGATAGGAAATGATTCTTGTTGTACTTCTATCTAAGTAGTTTCAATAATAGGTTTCTTAGTTTGTATTCTTGGATGAAACTGGTACCGGAGCTACTTTCTTCAACAATTATGCTGGTGGAGTTTAAGCACTAAAGTAAAACAACCGGTTGTTGTAGTGAGTTTTCACCTCTATAGTTTTCATCTCATCTATCCCTAGGCTTATCGTCCCTTCAAACAATAGAAGTGTACTCTTAGTTTGACTCTGATGTGATGTATGTACATAATGTGTTTGGTAGAAAGACGAGGTTTGTGCAATTCTAGAAAAAAGATGACTTCGACAGTTCGACTCCGACACGACCTTCAACATCTATCTTTATGAAGAGAGTTTTAAAACTTCTTTGTCTTTCAGTATGTTGTATTGGTGAACAACAAGAAGATCAACATTTCAGAAGTCTATGCTGGCACTGACAAAGATAGATGAAAAGGAATGCATCTTCTTGTAGAAGGTTTTCACTTTTCTGTAGTTCTTTCCTCTTGGACACATTTTTCTAATGCCGCACCAGTGGACTCCTGACTTCTTTCAGACATCCCCCGCGACACAAAACGACTCCTTTTAACCTCGCGATTTGGCCCCGACGACTACATCTACACCTTGTATATGCAAGTAGTTGGGATAAGATAAGTGTTAGTACCTCCTCTGACCTTATTCAGCTACGCTTGATTCTCAACAACAGATTAATCGATCACGACCTGCTCCCTTATTCTATTTCCTAAACCTAACAGTCGTCCTGCTGATCTTGTCCTTTTCTCCAACATAATTCATCGATTGTACAAAAAGTTGTGTCTCTCAAATCGCATAACTACAAGCTTGACCAAGTTTCTCTAATCATACAGAAGTAGTACAGAGGTAGAGCCAGCCACTAACTACACTGAAGACACTAACTAGTGTGTGTGTGTTTATTATAATAACCTAGACCTACCAGTTGTACATCGATCACACTATTAAATGGTCATATGATATAGTTCTGGTCAAGTTGTAATATAACCAGTACATCAGCAAAAATGAGTGGTTTAATTCCATTAGTCTCAGCGGCCGCTGGTGTTCCACCGAGGAGTGGCGGACCTAGTTCAGGATCTGGCACTTCTGCCCTGAATCCGGATGCTGCTCCCTACGTGCCAAATATGGGAGGAGCTGGAGCTGTCAACACTAGTGCTCGCGCAGATAATTCTGGAGCACTCACGACTTCTAGTACGGCAGCAGTCACGACTTCCGCAGTTGCCAACTTATGCAGTGATGATTTAATGTATAGAAATATTTGAGTTGATGGTATATTGGAGTTTGAGGTCGGTGGTAGTTTTCTGAAGAATAAAAACTTCGACAAGAATATTAGATGAAGCTTCAAAGTGATGATGCATCAGCGTTCTTTTCCCTGCCGCGAGGTGAGTATCACAGCTTTCCTCTAGCTAGGCACATACATACATACATACAGACACATACATACATACATACATACATACATACATACATACATACATACATACACACACTCACTCATACATACATACAGTCCTTCTCCCTCTCTCCTCAAATGATCTCTCTAGTATCTTCTCTTTCCCACCAAATTACTTATCTTTCATAACAAGCAAGGAAGGACGACTGCTAATAATTAACTCACCTTCTATACCCCCTGACTGGGTACAGTGCTACAACTACTACTACTACCACTCCTATCTCTTTCTTCTCGCCTGATGAATTAAATTATTAGTTGCTCACCCTTATAGCCTTACATTAGTTACAACTCCTGATAGAATCTCCCTATCTCTATCTCTAACGGATGCAGCAGCTGTTCGAGGCGGCAGTCAGACAACGTCCTCGACTGATATGTTGACCCTTGCAAACGCTGTGGCGACCGCTGGGCCCACCACGTCTTTAGAGCAGGCGCCTACGGCAGTGAACATTACCAAGGAAGCATTGCAACACCTGCTCGCCCAATTATATCGATCAGGGCATCTCGTAGATAGAGGGACGGTATTTTTTTAAACTTCTATCTCTATGTATATTTTTTCCTTCATCTGAAGCAAAGCAACCGGTTAGCTTTCCTCTATTCTTAGGTGTATCCCTCCATGCAATATATTCGTGTCTATATTTACTTTTCTTATTACACCAATTTCTAGCAACTTCCAATGTTCTTGTTCATCTTCAAAATTACGCCCGTGGATCCAGGGATGATCATCCAGCACGACCACTTTAGATGATGATTATACGAGGACCATCGCCGACAGGTCCGAAAATCTTCTTCAGGTAGATAAACAAATAGCTCTCCCACACCAACCTCTTGTCAGGCATATCAATCAATCAATACGAGGACCATCCCCGACAGGTCCGAAAATCTCTTTCTTCCCAACAGAAAAAGAAGAATGAATAAAAATCTCTCCCACACCAACCTCTTGTCAGGCATATCAATCAATCAATCAATCAATCACTTCCCAGCATCTTCTTCAGACTAACACCTCAAGAATAGGTAGAATCATCATCATCATCAGGTTGAAGAGATAAGTGAATTGGTTAGGCTGCAGGATCAAGAACAAAGTTTGCAGTCGAGGGTCCAGCAAGCCCAGATACAAAGCCAACATCGACACCTTCAAAGTGGCTCTGCTGCCACTGCTCAATTAACAGCTGAGAATCTTGCGCTGCTGCAACAACAAGTCGCTGCAGCAAGAGGATTCACCTCAGGAGGACAGAGTGGATTGGGTACTTACTAAAAAATTGGAATATGATCTGTTTTTAATACTTCACATGATCAGATTGGATGCAGTTGACTTCAGGATAACGCAAACCATATGTATGCAGTCAGGATAAGGTGTCAGTATATTTTTGTCTACTAAGAATCCTCCATTTAAAACATGATATAGCACCTCCCACGACTACAACTACATCGAATACATTCAGGTGCCAACACGACTAGCCAGCACCATCAATCTGTTGGCGGAGTTCCGGCAGTCCCGGTTGGAGGTCAGAACTCGCCACAGGTAGTTCAGTTAAGGCCCTTGAGGAAATCGTCCATCTTCCCCTCCAGCATCTATCTTGTCCCCTTGCTGTTTTGTAATTTTTCGTCGCATCTTGTGAAAGGAACAATTTATTATCAAGATGCTCACCAAGATGCTGCAGCTCACTGAGTAGATGGATTTCTACAAGCTCTAACTCAGCATGGGAATGCCTTCTACATCTACGACCCCGCTTCAGGAACCTTGAATCCTGTTCACGCACTAGGTGGAGGTGCTGGTGCAGCAGGTGGAGGTGCTGGCGCAGCAGGTGGCCAGGTTGCTGCTCTTAAGGCTTGTTACCCTGATCCAAATCAATCTCTATAGGTGGAGAGATCCCTCAACACCCAACAGTATGCGCTCCCCAGTAGATACTACATAATTATCAGTAGACCAATCGTTACCCCCAGTTGAGCTGCATGCTTATATGTTTATACAAGGGAGATGATCTTCCTGCTGCATACTGATACTCTTGCGGGATCTACTCCACGAGAGAGAGGTTGATTGAGGGACCACGAGAGGTCGGTCTAATGCTCAACAAGTGCCAGCTCTGCAACTGAATGGCGCTGTAGCTGCTACAGCAAGTCCTATTCCTTCTAACAGCAAGGGCGCCGGAAAACAAAAAGGATTGGTTGGCGCCACTGGTGCTGCTCAAGCAACGCATGTAATGCAATTGCAGCAACAACTGCAAGGCCTCCAACATCAAGCTAGAAATAGTGGCCAGCAACAAGCCCTTACAGGCCTACAAGGTCAACAAGTGTTTATGTACTGAATGTTATAAAAATAAAAGTTACCCCCATGATAAAAGCAAAAATATTAACGTCTATATCACTTACCCCATGACAACTGGGTACACAACTAGTACTGCTGCTACTTCTACTTCAAAGAAATAGAAATTAGGATCTTCCAGATCAGCATATTGGTTCATGTTGTGTTAGTTTAGTGTAGTCAGAGTTGTCAGACTACTGTTATATCCCAAGGCGAGCATGCTATTATTTGTATCTGAATGCAACATTTGCATTCTTCTACTACTTTTTCTAAGTTTTCCACGACTGCTGGCGGCGACGCCTCTGCTCGTCCACCGCAAGATATGCCGAAAATCGTGGTGCAGAACCATACTGCTGCGGAAATCGCTGCACAGCTCGCTCAATTACGGATAGTCTAGTGGAAGTAGATCTAGATCACTATCTGGTGTACTAGTAGATCATGAGAGGTTGTATCCTGATCGCATTTGTTCCCCTTGCTCACTTATTCAGAAGGCGGGAACAAGAGACCAAGTACTAGAGAGAACAAGAACAAAGCTCAAGGAGCGATTATTCCAGTAGGAGTACTAGTCAGTGTGTATTTCTATTATAGAGAATAGTCCTCATCTTGCCACAACTGATCGACTATAACCTCCCCATGCCCACCTCAGCGTCAACCTATAGTACCTCTAACTCAAGTAGGAAAGAAGGTCTCATCTGGTGCTCAGCATCCTGGAGGCGGGGGTCCTCCTGGTGGTTCGGGAACTCAGGGTCCAGCAGTGGTAGTCCAGGGACAAAGGGGAGAGCAGTATTACATCCGCCAGCAAGTAGTAGATCCCAACAGTGCTGCCGCGGCTGCGCTGTCTCGTACGGGTTCGGGGACTACGCAGAAGCCACCGCTGTATCCAACGAAAAGCGTCAACAGTAAAGGAAGCCAACAAGGTGGAATGCAACAACAATTAAGGCTAGTACTGCTGAGCGAAGCATCCTCTGCCTGATAGATTTTTGGCTTCTTTTTCAAGTAGAAAATGTAGGCGAACGACGCATCGTCCTCAGCATGATAGATTTTTTTTTGAATTTTCAAGTTCAAAAAAATATTAAAAGACGCCAAGATGATTGGCCTCAGTCTCTTCACAAGGACGGATGTGATTCACTGCGGTACTAGGTCTAAAACAACTTGGGTCCGGGTCTTCCTATTATGGAGGAAAAGGAGGCCTCAATTCATCGAAAGGTGGCGCAGAAGCAGGCTCCAAGAGTGGCGGTCCTCTTGATCAGCACAATTCTTAAGGCTTCCACAAATTCATCTTGAAGAAGTTTGTTGTATCTGTAGCACATAGATACTTGGTTGTTTTTAAGGGGAACAAAATATATGACAAAGAAAGGTCAAAGCTATGCACTTCAGGACGAGGATGAATATTTGGAAGGTCTAAAATTCTTATTACCATAATGGAGGTAAGAATGGAGTAGATGAATACGTGCATCCTGGAGGACCACATAAGGGGAAACAAGGGAGCGCAGGCCAACAATGGCTTGACAAGAACGGAATGCCGATGGGCAGTGATCATAAAGTTATGACGAAACACTAAAACTGTTGGACCTCCTGGAGAAGTACCGTTGTGAAATAGGATCTTCATTCTCTTGATGCACTAACCTGCAATCGCTCAAAGCAGCACTTAGACAAAAAAGTAAGCGGCTAAGTATCCTACTTCCACCTCGACTTTATTTTCCCTTCATCTACTGCCAAAAACTATAGTACAAAATTTGTGCTCGTTGATGTAGTTCTGCTCGTTCTCGCTGAATGGTTCTGGTATTTTTGGTATAGCCTGAATTTGATCCTAAGGGAAAACAAGAAGAGAACCCTTAGGATCAGATTCAGGCTACCAAATACCAGAACCATACACTCGCGCGGCCAGCAGAATGTGCGACGTACATGATCACCACCTCTTCTAATTACTGCGGAGATATGAAAGGACAACAGTGGGCCGAGTGGCAGCAATGGGAGTGGCACGATGGCAAAGCCAAAGCCGCAAAAGGAAAGGACTCTACTAAGGGAAAGGACCAAGCAAAGGGTGGAATTAAAGGTAGTGCTTAGAATTGCATTGCTTAGAAGTTACTTAGGACGAGCTAGTCCTTCTAGAAGTTGTATGTAATCCAGCTCTTCAGGTGATCGAGACAGGATCGCAAAACGGAGCGAACCCATGACATTAGGAGACATCACTGTGTAAGATCCAACCTAGGAACCCATCTCCACAAGAATTTTACAGGATGATCAATGTCCTCGCAGCCTCTTCATCATGTTATTAAGTATACAGTTAAACTTGCCATTTCCTTCTTCGCCCTCGCAACGGGGATAGAGATCATGAGATCTCATGAATCAAAATGCAGGAAGAAGTAGTGTGTACGTGAAGTGGCCTTTTTTACCCCTGGAGTGGGTACATTCATTCACTCATTCATTCATTCATTAAAAGATCTTATACCCCGTGAGTGGGTACATCTATCTATCTATTTATCTATCTATCGAATGAATTTTGAATCAACAGCTGGAGCTCCCGGTTATCCTGGGTACCCGGGAAGTGGTGTCGGAGGTCCTTCACCACAAGCTTCCACTGAAGAGGAGTGGTTTCGCAAACGACAAGAAGCCGCGGCTCAGGAACCTACTACAGCAGCTGGCCCATCTAAAAATATTAGTACTTATGGCTACTTACAGTAATCGCAATTCATCTTAAGTAGACGTGGTTGAGCAGTAGAAGAAGAAGTAGTAGTGAGAAGTAGTAGTGAAGTAGTTGTGAAGAAGTAGTAGTGAAGTAGTCTTCTATACCCCTGGAGTGGGTACATTCATTCATTCACTCATCTTAAGTAGACGTGGTTGATGATAAAGCATCGATCTTTGGGCCCCGGTTTTTCTTGTTCAATGGGAAAACACGAGACGGTCGTCATTCAAAGAATGCTTTTTAGTAATATCAAGATGAGTATACTATGATCAAGCTCGTCTAAAAAAATTCTGCTGGAGCACCGGGTGGAACGGTGCCAAAGGCGAAGGGCAAAGGTAAGGCAAAAAAGGAAAGGCGTGGTAGCGCAGACTCTGCAGTGTCAATGGCCGCTTCGGATTCTAGCAAAAAACTAGTTGAAGCTGTCTTGGAACAACAAGCAGCCGCAAGCGCTGCCGCTACAACTGGTGCCGGGTCAACAAGTTCATCATCTCCCAACGAACTAAAGTTAAGGCTTCCCCACGTAACCCATCGCCATCTTCCTCAGACGACCCCTAACGAACCCATCTTCCTGATCCTGAGAAGCATCTCGAAGCTGTGTGTCCCATAGATAAGGTCAATAAACAAAAGAGGTCACCCGAGATGGATTTCTTCAGGTAGAGGATGGTGGGACCACTAGGGACGAGGAGGTGCGCAGCTCTCGTGTCTAATAGTAATATTACAGGCGAAGGCCGCTACGAGTAGTTCCTCGAGTAACAACAAGAACATCAATTATAAGAATGCTGCATCAACATCAACTACTCCTGGTGCAACTCGTGCGATTGAATCCAAAGACTCAGAGGAGGTTCCAGAGGACACGAGCAGGCAAAAGGAAGACTCAGCCGGAGTGGGTGTGGGGTGGCTAAAACTTAGCCAACAGGAGGAGGAAGCACCCGAACAGACGACCTCCGCCAAGGGAGGTGTTTCTCAAGGTTCTCCAGCAGTGGGAAGTACGATTTACTTAAGGCTTCCCGTAATAATTTCATCAATCAACTACATCACTTTCGTCATAATTTCGTCACTTTCACTTTCACTTTCACTTTCGTTGGGGTAAGAAACTTTCTGAAATTCAGAAAGTTTCTTAAAAGGGTAATAATTTCATCAATCAACATCACTTTCGTCATAATTACGTGGTGCGTAAGGTCTAAGTTACGTGTCTCGTGGCAACGCGCTTGGAGCCGCGGGACCAGCGAAACCGGTAGAGCGGCAGGGACCCCCACCTGGCGCAGAGGGAGCTAAAAAAAAGCCGGAAGAGTCTTGGATGGCCAAAGCCAAGGCGATTAGCAAGATTAAGGCTGCAAAATAAAAAAATCAGATTATTTTATTTAACTGATCATGCAGTAAGATTATCTTGGACTTCTAGTACCTTGGTTGGTGGAGTACATCTACATCGCAATCTACATGATTAACGAAGTACTATTGAAAAGTAGTGGTCCCTGTAAGAAGAGTAACTACAGGCTCAAGAGAACCTGACTTTTTCACGTGATGAATCTATCCCATTTATAACGTACACTGCGCTGGCTCATCTGACTGGCAGAGTCGTGGTGAGCTGTATTGAGTCCCGCCCTAGTACAACTCTTGGCTCCAGTACTTCATTAACGGTATTCTTTTTTTTGACTCTAATGTTGCTGGCAGCAATACCACGAACAATGCATCGCCCACTCAGCATCCGTCTGGAGCGCCAGTTACGGGAGGCAAACATCATGGGTTGTATAATTACCATCCAACTACAGCAGGAGCTGGTGGATATAAAAATATCCATGGAGCAGGTCCTGGAGGTCGTTACCACGGTCCACCTCCCGGCTCTTCTGGAGGTGCCAATAAAGGTGGCAAGATGGAACAGCAATTTTACAACCATGCTTACACGGCTGGAGGCAAGGACTACTATGGAAGCACAAGTAGTGGAGGAAAACAACAGGACAACTCGTCTGGAGGCAAGGACCAGAAGGATCATCGCGGTGGGGGTGGAAAAGACAGCAGCTATAATAGCAGCTATGGAGGAGGATATAATGCGCAAAACACGTGGGACAATACCAAAGGCGGAGCAAATTCTTCGAAGAACAAGAAAGGACAACAGGGAGAAAACCAAAAAGCAACCTCTGCTGCTAGAACCGACGAAGCTGCGACAGCTAATGCGGCGCAGGTAGATACACTTGCACAACTTTCTTTTTTACAAGAACTATTTTGACTTGAATACAAAAATAATTTGGAATTCAAATTTACAGTATCTGCTTCTACTTTTAGTTCATCTTCAGACCACGAGTTGTAATGATCATACTGTTTTTTAGTAGGAAGATCATACATTATTCACTCAGCACACTACATCTCTATAATATCTCCATGATGATCTCGGCAGGCCGCCTTGCCCGCAACAGTCCCACAGAAACAGCCGAAGCGCGATTGGGGCGCTGATGCGGATTTGGAGGACCTAAACAAATTTGACGAGATTGATACGCCTGTGAACACAGGTAAAACGCCAGGAGTTGGTGCAACCTTAGGGGCTGCCGCCATTAAGACTTGCAGTAATTCATTTTAAGAAGCATCTTTGGACACGATTTCAGGGAAATTCACGTCAAAGATGAACTTTAAGGTGAATATTGTCGGTAAGGTCTAACGCCAACGCTGCTGCTGCTGCTGAAAAAAAAGTAGATGTTAACAAGAAGGAGGATTCACATTCATCTAGTACTAGTGCAGCTGGTGCACAAGTGGGCTCTAAGATGGCGGCCTCTGCAACAAGTGTAGTTGCAGGAAGTTCTTTTCCTAAGGATAATAAGGTGGATAGCTTGTCTAAAGACAACAACAAGAACGCAAACAACCTGAGTTCTTCGAAAGGAGGTGGAGCATCTTCCTCCAGTGGTCAAAAAGGGAGTAAAAACAAAGAGAAGAATGGAAAGGGTGGAAGCTTCTATAACAAGGACAAGGATAAAGACGGAGGAAAGGACAAGTTAAGGCTCGATGCAATTCATTTCCAGCAGTCATTTTCTTCTAATTCCTTACTTTCTTGGAATAATGATCCGGAAGAAATTGAAATGAAAGGAAGAAGTGTATTGCTTTGAGTTCTAACCAAGGACAAAGATGGAGGCGAGCGCAAGATGTCCAGAACAAACAGTGGCGCTGGAGGGAAAAACGCCACTAATAAAGCAGGAGGTGCTGTTAGTCGAACTAATAGTGGGACAACTTCTGGAGACCGAGAGGCGACCTCTACTAAGGGAGCAACATCGTCTGCTAGTGGAGGAAAGCAGCAAACTGCAGGAGACGCGCTCACAGGTAGTGGCAACTCAGGAGCTGGAAGTACTTCTACGACCAAAGATGCACAACCTGCAGGAGAACGTGCGACGTCAAGTCGTGACCACAGTGCACAACAGACAATGTCCTCCTCGTCTAAGGAACACCAGCACAAAAAAGGTGGAAGTCAAGAACAGCAGGAACAAGTCAAGGGAGGTTCTTCCTCAGCCGCTAGCTCTGCGAAGGAGCATCATAGTGGCAAGGACAATCACAAGCATCACGACAACAACTATACCACTTCTAAGGCAAGCGGTAAAGGTGGAAAGCAGGCTGCAACGACAGATCTGGCTCTCGGTGCCCTGATCAAGGATGCCCAGGAGGCTGGGAAAAAACAGCTGACTCTAGGCAATGCGCCAGCCTATAATTACCGCAGTCAACAGCATCAAAATAGCTACAGTAACAAGTATGGTGGTAAGGACCATGGTACTTCTAAGGACCATGCGCATTCTAAAGATGGAGCTGATCATCATGGTGCTGCCACAAGTGGAGGAGGCGCACATCATCACCATAGTACTTCATCTACCTCTGCTGGGGGCGTATCGTCCGCGAAGCAGACTGGAGTCTCTAAACAGACGAGCAGCACCTCCGCGGATGCAGCTGTTGAGGTGGATTCAAAGGTGATGTTCCCGCCTCTAGGCGGCTCCTCCAGCAGTGCTTCCTCGGAAGCGGGCAAAGGAGCGAAGGATGATCTTAAGGCAACACGTAATCCATCTCCATTGATCTTGGGATCTTGCTCTATTAAGGGAGAAGCAAGGTGGCCGCCAGGATAACTTTCAAGATGGATTACGGGAAGCTGCTCTAATAATCCTTCTAGCGGAAAAACTGATGTCAAGACAGGAGGAGCAAAGGACAATAAAGAAAAAGACGATACAACGCCAGCATGGGGACCGAAAAAAAGCAAGAACAACCTCCACCAGGTAGCTGCAACTAATGTGACTACAACCAGCACTAGTGGTGGAACAAGAACGCCTACTTCTGCAGCAGGGCTACTGCCATCATCCAAGATGCCATCATCGTCCAACAAGAAGGTTCCTTCTACTTCTTTTGCTGCACCTGCAGCGAGTAACAAGAATAAGGCATCTTCATCTTCAATGGACCTCCAGCAGCCGGATTCACAATCCCAGTATCCAGCGTCGCTTGGGGGGACAAGTACAGGCGTTCCCAGCTCGATTGGCCAGGAGAAATACAACACGACGACCGCGCCAGGATCTTCCCAAAAAGCTCCATTCTTGAGTGCTCTGTCCGGTGCGTCCAGTTCGGCTGCAACAGGAGGTGCGTCGTCCTCAATGGTGTCAGCCGCAGCCCCGCCGCCGCCTCCCGCTGCAGCGCCGCCAGCCCAGGAGGAACGAACACCTGCGGTCGTGGAGAGCCTAGATGTGGTGTCGCCTATCACCGCACCTAAAAAACTACCAGCAGGATCTATTTTTAAGGCTTGTTTCTTGCCTAATCCCTCTGTCTGCAGAAGATGGATGCATCTCGAAGCTGCACTGCACCACAAGGGTGACATAAGGGCTTTAAGATGCATCTCAAGATGGATCAGGCTATGAGCTCTAAGTCTACCTTGCAGGGACGAGGAGGACAACTAAGCGACCACTGCTCCTCTGGAGGCGTCATCCTTGCCTCCTCCAGCGTCGAGACCGTCACGACTGGCGTTTCCTCCAGCGCAGTGTCCTCTAGCGGAACCTCCCCAAGCACCACCACGACCGGAGAGAGCACCACGACTCCTGCCTTGCCTACAACTGGCACGTCAGGTAGTGCGAGTGCTGTTCTTGTAGGAGGGGCTCTTTCAGACAGTACTTCAACTTCTGCTGCTGCAGGTGGAGCCCCAGGTGGAACTACTGCATCTTCTACCTCCAAGGTAGTTGTAGTTGGGTCGGTACGGGAACAGCCAGCAGTGAGTCAATCAGTGAATGCCGGACCGCAGAAAGTTAAGGCTTCCCCTAATTATCCATGATCTCAGAGGTGACATCGTCCTGAGGACACACAGGGCTTCCTTTCCAAGGGAAAAAGGTCCTCAGGGTTGATCTTGTCTGAGATGGAAGATACGGGCGAGCTCTAAGAAGGAAAAAGATAGCGGCGACATCGCGTCTCTAAAGGGACAACAAGGAAAACAAGTAGATGAATGGGTTACGGTTGATAAAAAATCGAAGAAACACCGAACTCAACAAATTACTTCTGCCTCACCGGGAGGAGCTGTAGCAACTAGTACAACCAGCACATCTGCTCTTGCTTCTAGCGTTCCAGCACCAATTCAAAATGTCAATCTTAAAACAACCACTGCGCCATCTACTTCAGGTTCAGCAACAACTGCTAGTACGAACGCTGCCTCCATAAATCTAGGCAGTTCAACCCCAGGAGCGCCACACGTAAGCCCATCTTCCTCAGGCGGAAGTGGTGCTCCGGGTATAACGTGGGCCGAGCGGGTAGCTGGCTCTACTCCATCTGCTGAGAGTGAGAAGAAGGCCAAGAAGGCGCCATGGAATAAGCAACCACCCACAACTAGTACCACAGCTTCTAGGTCTGCTGCTGCTGGAGGGCCACATTCGGCGCCCACACCACGTGGTGCAGTTACGACATTATCTGCGTCGTCTGCTACTGGTGCGTCTGCTTCCACTGCTGCATCTGCCTCAACGTCCACCGCTGCTCAACCCAAAACACAGAGTCTAGTAGACGAATTAGTTAGCTCAGTGGAAGTAGCAACACCTAAAACTCAGACCGGTGGCGCCACAACCACTACTATTGCCTCAATTGCGAGCGCTGGTCCGGACTTCGCTTCTTCCGGTACTCAGTCTCAGACTGCTGCAGCAGGCACAACTTCTGCACCTAGCGCTGACCATTCGGCTCCCTCCGCATCAACATCCACCAGTGGCCTCCATGCATCATTTGCTTCTCATGCCCAAGCGACTCAAGGAGGTAGTAGTGCTGCTAGTGGTCTCAAAAAGGCTCCGGTGACCGCATCTTATTCTAGTGCTTCTTCCAGCATCGGAGGAGCTGTGACATCAGGTTCCACTCCTAGTGCAGCTGGAGCCCCCACTGACATTATCAACGCGCTCAACACGAACCCCAGTGCAGCTGCCGCAACTTCTGCACCTAGCGCTGCCTCAACCCCCTTGGACCATTCGGCTCCCTCCGCATCAACTGCTAAGACGGTGACAGCGACTGGTCTGCCATCGGCCCAGACCCCAAAGGGCAATCTGCCTCCACCTAAGAAAGCGGGTGGACGCAGCTTCGCTCCATGGGCAGCGGCTGCGGTTGTGACAAAGGTGGAGCAACCGGAAATGAGTCTCCTGGTGGTTCCGAACAACAAGTCTAGTCAAACTGCTGCATCGACTCCCTCAACATCAACATCCAAGAATGTTGTAGCAGAGGCCCTCAAGCCGACAGAGCAGGCCCTCAAGCCGACAGAGGCACTCAATGCGATTGGGAAAATTGCGACGCCAAAAACGTTACCCTCTTCTTCCAGCGAGAAGACGAGTTCTTCAACAAATAATGCTCCTGGAGGTAGTGCTAGTGGCAACAATACTTCTACTAGTACTAGAAGTAATGGTGCAGCAGTAGAAGAACAGCAACACGTTGGTGCAGCTCATTCGGTAACGACTCCTTCTGCTAGCGTTTCTTCAACGTCGGCTATGGCCAATGCCAACAAACTGCGAGAAGAGATGAGACAACAGCAAGCCGAACTAGCCGAACGCTTGATTAAGACTCATTTCCCAATTTTCTCAATAATATTTCCTAACTGCAATTCGAATTCCAAGAATGTTGATCCTCATTTCTCTTTGTTTCAACAATGAAGCAATCAACTTCTAACTCAAAACGTGAGGCTGAGGAACGGCTGGCACAGGAGAAAGAGGCAGAGCGTAAGAGGAAGGAGGAAATGCAGAGAAAACGAGAAGAGGAGGTTAAGCAAGCCCTCAAGGAAGACAATTTCCCTACTCTAGGAGGAATGAAGCCAGCAGCAGCACCAAAGCCACCCACAGCAGCACCAAAAGGAGCGTGGGGAAAACCGAAGGTAAATAAAGATATCATTGAGGAAGTGTAGAAGGTCATGTGATGTATCCGCTATTGTGTAAAAAAACACATCATTACCTGGTGTTCCTATGAACAACATGAAGTTAATGTGTATGTCAGATAGATCTAGACCACGGTGAACTTGAACATGAGCACACATCAAAGATGAAGATTGCATTGTTGTTGTTGCCTATTAAATACAAAAAAGATGGAAGTAATAATTTTGACTCATTTTCTTTCGAAGCGAAATTCTGTTATGTTTGAACTTCCACAGGATTGGTCCAAGATCGATGAAGAAAAAGCCAAGAAGCAGGCAGAGGAAAGAGCAGCAGCTGAGAAAGCAGCCGCGGAAAAAGCCGAACAAGGAAGGCTAGCTGCAGAAAGAGCAGCCGCCGAGAAAGCAGCGGCCGAGCAGGCAGCTGCCGAAGAGAAGGCTAGAGCGGAAGAAGAAGCGAGGGCAGAAAAGGCAGCGGCTGAAGAGAAGGCGAAGGCAGAGAAGGCTGCTGCAGAAAAGGCCGAGAGGGACAGGATAGCGGCGGAAAAAGCCGCAGCGAAAGCCGCTGCGGAAAAGGCAGCTGCTGAAAAAGCTGCTGCTGAAAAAGCTGAGCGGGAAAGGATAGAGAAGGCTGAGGCTGCTGCGAAGGCCGCCGCTGCCAAAAAGAAGGCAGAAGAAGAAGCAGCAGCAGCTGCAAAAGCTGAGAAAGAAGCACAAGCAGCTGCTGAGAAGGAGAGAATAGCCGCCGCAGAAAAAGCTGCCGCAGAAAAAGCCGCCGCAGCAAAAGCTGCCGCAGAAAAAGCTGCCGCAGAAAAAGCAGCTGCCGAGGAAGCAGCTGCCGAGAAAGCTGAGAAGGAAAGAATAGCTGCCGCCGAAAAAGCTGCAGCCGCCGAAAAGGCACACGCAGAAGAACAACAAAGGAGAGAGGCCGCCGAAAATGCAGCTGCCGAAAAAGCAGCCGCCCTAGAAAAAGCCGCCGCTTTAGAGGCAGAAAAAGCCGCACAACAACGCGAAGCTGAAAGAAAAGCTGCTGCCGAAAAGGTCGCTGCGGAAGCGGCAAAACGAAAAGCTGAGGAGGAAGTTGCGAGGAAAGCTGCTGAAGAAAGGTACGATTACTGGTCCCAAACATGGAGTCTAACATTGGCTAGCATACCAACACCAAGACTATACGATGACACCCTGAAACCTATACTCCCATTCAAAAATGACGGCTCCAGCTCTGCAGAATGCGTGAGAGCTAATTGAAGTTAGTAGTCGTACCTTTCTTCAGCAGCTTTCCTCGCAAGTACCTGACTGAAATAACCAAGTATCTTAGACGATTACTTTCTGCTTCTGGGATACTCGGTCGTCATAATTTCAGTTTTTCGAATACGTCAAGGTCAAGGTAGTACTACATTCTACAGCGTTGAGAACATGAACAAGCATCCTTTCATCAAACTCCTGTCCCCTGCTATATTCTTCACAAAAAGCTAGAGCTACTAGTAGTAAAAAGCAAGCACTTGCACCACTTCAAACTTCTATCTTCCACGGGTTAGCTTGATGGACTCCATCTCAAAATTTTCAAAAATCTTAGTGCCAAAGCCGAGACTCTCGAGGCGAAGAAACGAAAGGCGGAAGAGGAAGAGAAGCGAAAGGCTGAGGAAAGCCACCAGAAAGAAGACGAAGAGTATGAAACCCTCAGAAAGCGAATCCGCGCTATCGTGAAGAAACTTGATAAAATCGCACTAAACGAGAAGAAAACCGATATCACGGCAGGTGCTGATTTTTACTATGATTTGCAAAAAGAATTTGGACTTACACATAGATACCACACTCCTGCAACTACTACTATTCCTTCAAAAACATAATTCCCTCAAACAACAGAAATGCAGCAAGCCATTGACGGTAAGGGAGCTCTTTTAGAGGAGCTGAAAGGCTTAGAGGCACAGACAGGCGCTTACGAAGATGCACGTGGCATGCCCTCTACGAGAACATTGAGGATACCTGGTACTTTGACCATTGCTAAAGTAGTTTGTAAAGTAGTGTCTTATAACGCTACTTTGACCACTGCTCAAGTAGTACTTTTTCCCTCATATCCATCCGCTAGGTTAGTCGTCCCTCGTCCAATCAACATGTTCGTAGCTGTTGTAAAGTCGTCAAAATTAGTACAGTAGCAGCTCTCACGCATCGACAGAGTATCATCTACTTGAACTGCAATATATCTACGTCCTTGCGGCCTACTTAAGGCTCTAGTGCTACATAGGACTGGAAAAATGTTGTAAATTATATCTCCTTCTTCTAGTAAGTTTCTTCTTCACCAAGAACTTCAACACCGGGGCAACTTCAACACCAGCCACAGTCGATGCGATCGGGCAAGGAGCGGATAAGGCCTACTCCGTTAGTGCGATTGTCTCTCTACGACCGCAATTGTCTGAGATGGAGGATAGTTCTGGCGCCGTTAAGGTTCCGCTCGCGCGTTCCGGTTTGACGAAAACTAACTCCTCAAACGGCAAGGACAACGGTTGGAAAGGACGTGGTGGAGGGGACAACTACTCCGGAGCCGGTGGATACTTTAACATTATGAATTACATGGATCATATGCATGGCCAATTTTTAGATATAAGTACTTAATTTTTGACTGTTGTACTTCCTTGCTTCTTCTTTTTGCTTTTGTTTTTCCTACTAGTGAGGCTGGTGGCTCCACCACTATTATTAATCATAACAATAACTCCTCTGCTGTGGGCGGTGCTGGAGGATACTTTAACATTATGTTGAGCGGGGGGCTATAGAGTATCTAGAAGTGTCTATTGACGATTACTTACTTGGAAGTGTCTACTGATGAAAATCAAAATTATATCCAAGGACATTTAAGGACATTTTCGTATTCGTTTTGATGAGAATGGGGAATAAGTAGATGTACCTGTAGATTTCTTTTGTCGTAATTCTTCATGGAAAGGAAGATGAAGATGTTGTTCGAAATTCTTCTTCTAGCTCGATTCATCAATTCAGGACCATCCTGATGAATAAAGAAATACAAGCGGCTAGTTTTCCCTCATATACAACATAGTATACCATGGGTTAGTCTGTTCCTTCATCCGATAATGAAGATATATCGTCTTCGTCATCTTCCATGAATAAAAGACATCAATGCAAGATTATGATTATTATTGTTGGTCTTACTTGATAATGACATCAATAACTCTACTTGTTCTTCTAAGATGAGAGAAAACTCCGGTTTTGGCAACAGCTACGACAGATCTGCGTATGGCAAGGGTGCAGGTAAGGACTTGCCAAATGGTAAAAACCGTGCCGCAGGGGGCGCAGAATCGTGGCGACCACTTGCTCCGGCGGCTCTTTTAAGGCTTCTTGATACCGATAGATTGATTCTTCAACTTCAAACAATGCTTCGTAGAATTTTTTTTGAGTTGGTTGAAAGGATCCTCACGACGAGTGTCCTCCTGTCGAACGATTGTACTACTGCTGTTGCTGAGTAGTGAGTAGTCATAAATACATATATAATTGGCACAACAACAAAGCTGGATACTCTCACTCGTAGTATACTTACCTAAGATACAACTTGTAGTATACCTATGACTTCTAATCTTAGTTCACAATACCTATGTTGACTTCTAATCTTAGTTCACAGTGAGCAAAGTTGGGCAAAGAGGAACGCTCAGCGACGGAATCACGTGGATGCTGACACCGATGAAGACGCTGAGGTGACGAGGAAATTGAAAGGTACAACTTCTAGTAGCCATCCGAAGGAATTATGACTCATTTAGATCAAGCATAACTGGGCAGCAATGGGAATGAGTATAGCGTTTTCAGGATGCAGCTGAAAACCTGAAATGAGCTACATCCTGAAACGAGAGTATTTTGCAGCCATACTGTTGGAACTGTATCCTCCCGCCGGTAGGCTTGAAGGACTACTTGGGATGCGCATGAATGAAATCCGAAGGAATGTTGACTCGTCATTTAGATCAAGCACAACTGGGCAGCAGTGCCAATGAGGAGGAACCTTGCTCCATGACTTTGCTTCGCATTTTAACTACTGGAAAAGTGACGACTCGACTTCTCCATCTATCATTTACTACAACTGCACCTCTGCTCCTATACTTCGTTTTAAAAGCAGAAGTAGATCTACCTTTTCCTATCAAAAACTACAGATCTTCTACCAAACTAGTACAGATGCGAATTTCTACATTTTCTTAGTCTCTATTCGCAACATTGTCTGACCTGTCAACAACCTCCTACAGGTCACATGAACAAATTGACGGACGCAAATTTCGAGAACATCTATGGCCAGATCAAGGAGCTCTTGGCTAAGGAGAAGCACGTCATCGTCTTAGTTCACGAAGTCTTCCAAAAAGCTATCACGCAGCACTTCTTCATCGACTTGTAATTCTAAATTACTGGTGCTTGCTCAGTTGTTGATGCTGCCTTTGCAACTTTTCAATTCTTGCATGAAGATCATAGACGTAGCAGAGGATGATCACTCTTCGCTCAAACCTACTGGCTAACCTAGCCCTTAGGCTTGCAATCCAGGAGGAGTGATCCCCTCGGCTAAAAAGAAGCTGTTTGAAATGATCCTGGGGAACGTCGTTCAAACAGCTTCTTTTTAGCCAAGAATGGTCATGGTCATGTACTTCAGGTTCGACCCTTACTGGCCGTTTTTGAAGCAAAACTTACACGAAGGCCTACCCTCCATTCATCCCCATTCTCCCCTTCGATACCTCCACGAAAGGTACACGAAGCTTACCGTCGAGTTGTCCAAGTATCTCGAGTCGGCAGAGTATCAGGGAGAGCAATTAACCACGACATTCAAGAAGATTCTTGTGAATGAGGTTCAGCAAACCTTTGAGGACTCGCTGACGAATTCTAAAGCTTTTTCAGATAAGGACATGGACACCCACAGCGACGAATACGAGGAATTCGTCAAGTACTCTTATTTACTATCATTCTACTGGCAACGACGCTATTTTTATTTTTGGTCCTTAATTTTAAAATTATTTCTTAATTGTACCCGCTTCCGCTAAGATCAATCTTGTCCTTTCTCTTTCAAGAACACGTAAATATTTACTGGACGAGATATTTTTCTAAGAGTTCGTTGTGTGGATTAGGACGAAAAACAACGAGAAGAAGAACAACTCATCTCCTTATTTCGATCTACTTCCTCGATTCTACCACACAGGAAGAAGACCCGGATTACTGGCAACGTGAAGTTTATCGCCAACCTGTTGCGGGAAAAAATGATTGCCTCTAGGCTCTTTATTGACGTTTCTCGCGAACTGCTTATGCAGGAGAACGAGCTGACCTTGGAACTACTCTGCATTCTCTGCGAAGCCTCTGGATCAATTTATGAAGATTTTTGACCCCAATTTGAGAGGAGGTGTACTATCTGTCGCATGAGGAGGTTTCTGCATGATGCTATCCTATGTAAGTACTTGTCCTCCTCCTATGCAAGTAGGTAGTATCTTGTCATCGTCCTATGCAAGTACTAGTTGCACTAGTATACAGCTCTTGAAATCATTCCCTTGCCTTTCTTCCCATATTAGTTGTCCAATTGTTCCAAAAAGAATATTTTATGAAATGACAACTACAGAAGTTTCTGCTGTTGAAAATACAACAGGAACAAGAAGGCTCTTCATCAGGTTCCTTCTCTCTCTTCTCAGACACCAACCTCTTGTCAGGCATATCAATCAATCAATCAATCAGTCTACTTCTAACACAAGGCGAAAATGGGAGTGGTGGACAATTTCCAACGAAACGAGTTGTATCCTAAGCTCACAGAGCTATCCAAGTCGAAGAATGTGAAGCCGCGTATCCGCTTCAAGATTCTGGATCTGGTTGAGAAGACGAAGAAATAGGAGAGAGGTGGATTTTCTCGAAGTAGGATCCATTGTAGACTGTTTAGTGTGCAGTGGACAGTCTAACTCGTCAGTCGCACAGTTGTGTACAGAGGTGCTAACTTACTGAGTAGACACGTGCTCTTACTAATGGTAGTTCGACGCACGTCCTCTTAGACTAGTTAGCACCTCTTTGACTAGTGACACCTCTTTGACTAGTGACACCTCTTTGACTAGGGTGGACAGAAGCAGGAGACCTTGCAGCTGCTCTGAAAAACGATAGTTCTTTTCACAAGAAGCCTTAAAAAATGTCAGTACTAGTAGTATCTTCTCAGAAGTAACAAGAACTGGTAACTAGTATCTTCTGTGCCGGGTAGTACTAAGAACTATCTTCACCGGGTACTAGACGTAACTAGTATCTTCAGTCCTGCTAATATAATTGTTCTAGCGGTCATTTATAGTTACGTATTTCACAGTTTATAGATGCTCTATTTGAAGCGGTCGTTTTCCTCCTTTATTAGTTTAGCACTGCAGTTGGTGTTCAAATTTCATTTGGTTCAGAATGTGTATCGTCTAGTAAGTGTTTTCTCAATGAGGCAAGCTTCCCTCACAAATGGAAGTGGAAGGCTCCTTTTTCCTTGTGTTACGAGTGACCGATTAATAATATTTGTCGGTCATCATGTAGAAGTTCATGTTCACATTACTATGATCGTGTCAACGACTAGTACTGCGTGAAGATGCATATGTTTTCCATCCTAGAAAATTTTCGGTCTACGTAATACTAGTAAAAAAGTCAACCAAGTAGAATAATCACCTTCAATGTAGTTGTAGTTGATGTACTCAACTCGTACAACTCAACACTACTTATGATTTCATTTATCGAGCACTGAAGAGGATGGAAAAAACCATTAACAAGAAGAGGGGTTTTTAATGATTTGCTCTTCAAGTGCTAAGAAGAAGGAAGAGTCGAAGCAGTAATTAAGTTATATGTCGCTCAAGCGTCAAAAGATACCTCCAGAACAGGTAAATGAATGAATACTAATAGTATGGAAGCATGCTTAATACCAAAATGGGTGATATTTGGTAGAGGCAACCTACTCAGGTGAAGAAGGTAGCTACTCGCTCTTTTCAGTTTCATTTCGAGTACCTGTACCTCCAAAAAAAATGTATGATGAAAAATTGTAGAAATCAACATAGTTCCTCTTGTATTGTAGAAATCAACATAGTTCCACGCGCCACTATTGTGGACATTATGATTCTACGATGTTGATGAATACATAGTACGATTATGTTGAGCCGGCTGACAATGTTCATGTTGCAATGTCTGACAACTTCTAGAGGCAGTACTAGAGTTGAAGGTTAATATGGTCAACATCTTGAGGGCCATCGTTCCTGTACAAGGAACCTTATACAACAACAAAAAAACATGATCCTTCCTTTCAACCTGTGCAAGGAAGGGCATGAGGACCTTATTTTCCTGTACAAGTAGGTGGATGAGGATGTCTACAACTTCTACGGCGTCCAGAAATAACGCGGTAAAAACTACTGTCAAGAAGTTCTAATCAAGAGCTCCTTCATGATCTTCAAGGTTAGGCAGTTGTTTCACGAGTAGAAGAATTGTGAGGGAGAACATCCACCATAGCTAAACTACGTGGTTGCAAAGAACGATGGTTGTAGCGCTCGACTGTTTACCTCTTCTACTCAAAGGCAGCTCAGCACGAGGATAGTTGCGATACTGACTATTTCAGATGAACCTTCTCTACTAGGCGACTAAGTTGTATGGAACAATTTGGAACGTTCCTAGTCGAAGGACGACTCCATGGTCCTACTACTAGTACTAACGACATGAGGTTGAGGAGGAAAATTGGGCATGTTGATCGCAAATCAACCACGACGACCCATCTCGCACCTGTCATGAATGAGCCGTCCTCTTTGGGGTCGTAGTTGGAAGAATCAAGTATGTGTAAGTATGAGAATCTGAATCAATAAAACGCCGTAGGATATGATGCTGGATGCATATCTGACAACCTGTAGTGATGATGTGTTGTCGTTGTGGATGCGTTGTAGCCGCTACCTTAGCTCCCAACACTTATGCGTTGATGAATATTTTCAACATCTGTAGTCACCTCTACTAGACGTATTCCTCATCTAGACGTCGAACTAGTAGTTTTACTTATAATGAGCTGGAGCTGGGACGAGTGGGAGGCGAGCACGATGGGCATGCAGCCCTTCTCCTAAGCAGCGCGCAACCAACTTCTTTATCAGGGGGTCGTCGGGAGCATGTAAGTCTGACTCATTACTTCCTCTACATGATCAGGATCGTAAAAAGAAAACAGATCAGGAGTAGAAACCAAGATACGAATATTCTCTTAAGTACCTTTAGCTGTGTGTCGCAGTCATGTAGCCATTTTGTCAGTGGCGTGTGTGGGCTGCCATTTTGTCTCTACGGTGGTCACGAAAGGCCATATCACATGACATAACCCGAACAACCGATGCAAAAGGGCGTCATCCCTCCTTGAAGCGTTGACGTTTACTTGGTTGAGACTAAGAAGGAGAAAGGACGTCAAGACTCGAACATTATAGAAAGATGGAGATAGTTGTGCTGTGTATGAAGGGAAGGATCAGCCTCTGAAGTTGTAAGATGATAAATAACAAATTGGATACGTAGTTGGATGATTTTCTTATGGACAACCTACCACAACTGGATCGTCATTTATTTACAGATTTCATTCTGCTCCCCAGTAGTGCCAAATACTAACTCACTCGATGCACGAGGTCGTGGTGAGTTGTTACAACGGGTAGATGAACTACAACAACGGGTACATGAACTAGAACGTGCAGTGAAATCTACATCAGTCTTCACACACACTGAAATCTACATCGGAAGACAAAATTTGCATGATGTAGAAGTTTGTTCGCACAACACGTTCTGGCAGAGGCAGGGTCGTTGACGAACAAGTCGCATTTCCACCACCATAGCTGATGCCTTTATGTGTGTGTGTGTGATCGTAGATGAGTCACAGCACAAGCACTCGTTCGTAGTATTTCGCATCTTCTACATGTGAGGGGATTCAGTGAATATTAGTCGTACCATATGATTCCTACGACAATTGCATGCTAAAAACGTCGACTAGCATAACTCCTCATAAGCCCGTTGCGGAACACGAACAGCATGTAGTAAATACAAAAAAAAACCTACTCGCCCGATTGAATACTATTGTGCCTTTGATGGTCAGTATTGCTAATATTATAGATCTTTTTCTGGTGACTGATTGCGCTTAAATCTTCGTGTCTTGTTCGACGTACTTGTAGTACTATGTTGTATTAATACTTAGAAGCACCAGTGTTTTTCTTGAGAAGAACGTGTTGTATTGAATTGATCGTTTATTCGATAAATGTAAATGAATGCAGAAGTAGTAGTTGCTTGTTTATCTAATAGAGCGCATTCATGATCCACCACGACGTTTTTTAGTGGTAGGTAACAAACTCTAGAAGCTAGTGCATGAAGATATCATGAGTCATTTTTCTGTTGATTACTAGAGACTTTCCAATAAATTTTCTTGTATTGTTTGATGTTGTTCAAGGAGAAGAATGTACGTAGGCTCCTAGAAGAGGAGTAAGAAATGCTGATACATATTCACACATAATTGTTGACCACATAATAGTTGAATGATGTTAGAAGTCTGTTATTTATAACTTATTGTTGGTTGATATGAATATGGTATTGTTACTTACTAGTTACCACCAGTTGTATGAAGAAGAATTATAAATGATGCTTTTAGCCTGCTTGTTGCCAACTACATCAAGTAGTTGCTGTTTGGTATTTGATTTTTCTCGCATCGTCTCTTCTAATGAAAATATTTTTATCAATCTCACCACCCTACTTAGTCGTGTCGTGTTCTTCGTTGAGAACTACAAGTTTCTTTCATCTACTTCATGGTGAAAACTACAAGAACAAAAGAACATGCATGCTGATGACGAATCGATGTTTTAGCCTTCGCAACAAAGACTAAGACACCACCTGCATTGGAATTGCTAAAACCACAACGGCGCACAATCTTCTAACGGCGCATCTGATGCTGTATCTAAATCTATTTCCCTCACCACCAAAACCTCCGATCATGATAAAGCCAAGTTCTAGTTCTTGTAGAGCATTTTCATTTTCTGCGTGTCGCTGGATGAATGAACAAGAGGAGCGATGAGGACGACCTGCGCGCCATCTGTTTGCGCTTCTCCTCTTTGCTGGGAGAGATCAGAGCAGCTTGGGTAGCATAATGGGACAGACGACTCTTGTAACTGTGTGCTCCTCTTTGATGGAAGGCACTGCACCTTGATGTTGTAATTCGACAGACGAGGACGACCCTGCACAACTGATGTCCCGTTCGACAGAGGACCCTGAATATGTAAGACTTCTCTGCGCCCACCCTAGCTGGTGCGCTGGCCCTCTGGCGGAAGACTTTGAAAAAAAAAATTGAGGTTTGAAAAAGAGGAGCGTTGCTAGGACAGAAAGAGAAAGAATAAGAAAAGCTAGTAGAGAAATCTAGATCTAGGATCTTCTGGTAGATGAACGAAGCGTGGACTTCAAAGGTTGTGGTCGCGTTCGTTCTTCAATAAGCTCAACGAATCCAAAGAAAAAGAGAAAAGTTTAGGTCGTTTGTACTGAAAAATAGAGCGTATGATGATCATTATAAAAAAGAATACTCGTTTGTAAAAGCGTAAGCGTATCATAATCATTAAGGAGTGCTGTAATTGTGACATATCATACCCCAATAAGAGTGGGTACTTAGAAGTTCATTCATTCACTCACTCACTTTCACCCGACCACGACAGTCAAAAATATGCCTTCCACATCATCGTCTCTTGCACGACAGCATGCTGTCGCGTCTTCCTCTGATGTCTTACCCTTCGACAGCTCAGCGAAGAATAACAGCAACGCTAGGAAGAACAAGTCGACGGGACCACGAGGCCCTCAACAAGCAAATGCTTTAGGCCCTCCACAAGCCACGACTGCTGTATGGCATTATTTATAACTAGAATTCACCGAGTTGCTGACTGAAATAGAGGACGTTGTAGGTTTAAAAGGCTACGGTAGTACTCTTCCTCCAGTACCTCAGCTATATCCTAGAAGAATGTTTCTAATCCAGACGAGTGCAGGAAATAAGAAGCAGAGTGGGCGCGGAAAAGTCATAAAGCCATGGGAGCAGAGTAAAAGAGCATTGTTGAGCAAAATCAAAGGAGTCAGCAATGCTGAAGCCTCTAGCTCTGATGTTATGGCTTTATTGGGCTCTATCACTTAGCTTCTTAAGTACACCATGATAGATGAGGCTATTATTGAATACATCCTCATCGGCTCTTCTTCTCCATCAAAAGCAGCTCAAGCATCCTTTTCGGTCGCGGCTTCATCCTTTTTTTCGCAAACAGAATGTCTCAGGTAGAAGAGGTCATATACCCCCTCCTGTTGAGTACATCGTCACCAACATCATCATCAAGCAGGGAGCAAGAGTTTGCTCCTGCAATTTTGAGGAATTAGAATGTTGGACTTCTAGTTGTGCATGTTGTGCAACTCCACCAAATCCAACCTTTTGTGACTCTAGTACTCCTGTTAGAAGTCGTGCAACCTTTAACGCTACTCCTGCTGGTGCTGGTGGGTCGAGTAGTAGTAGCAGTCGCCGAGTTGTCTTAGCTAAGCAGGTTAGTGAGGACGACCGACCGCCACAGCCGGACCTAGGCAAGGTATTAGAGAAAGCACGTACGAATCTGAAGAGAGGCCGACCAAAAGGAGCTGCTCAAAATTTATTGCGTGTATTATGGCGTGTCTCGTCGTCCTAGAAGTGCTACGAGTTTCACGACCCTCGTCTTCCTCTTTTCACTTTCTCCAAGTACAAACACCTAGATAGAGAAGCAGGATGTTCTTTTTAGTCCCTATTTAGAACATACAGTGTACTTGATTGAGGAACAGGAAACTGCTAAGAGTACTATTAAGTAGGTTGTCATTTCTTGGAAACTGACACTTTCCTAACTTTCCTATTCATCTTCATGGTGGTGTTGACGTTGAGACTCCAACATCCTCCTTCAATGTGATACGGCTTCTTAGGTAGTTCAGCTTCAACTATAACACGGAGCCGGCGACCACATGGCACCATCCTTCTTAGCTATTTTTGAGGTCTCATTTCTGCACTAGTGTGATTGGTCTAAGATGTTAATCTTGCTTTGGAGTTTTCTTGCTGAATCAAGTTGAAATGGAAGGAAAGTGGGCCCTCAGGAAATAAATTTGAATTCTGGGCGATAAAAAACCACTTTTTCGAGAATTCCTCTCGAAAGTTCGCAATTGATGACATGCATACTCATACTTTTTCTCGTCACTTTTTCTCATTGTAGCAATATCACTAGCGACTACCTAGTCGTTGAATCTGTTTCTTTCGTCTTGCTGACAGTACTATAAATAGGAGGACTACCTGAGGCGCTATGATGATGATGATGCTTGCCCATGCTCTAAGTTATGCCACCAGTAGAAGTGCAGTTGCTGTAGCATCTGCGATGATGAAGACTCAAAAAGTTCTTACAGGAGCCGGCTCAACGTCGAAAACTACAACCAGTGAAGCCAGTGCCAACCTCATGGGCAAGGACAAGAAGACGTCTGCCTCCAGCGGCGGTAAAAGGACCACAAACGCGACAAGCATTATGGAGGTCAGTTTCTGTTCATCTCTCTCTCCCATATCACATGGTATCCTTTTCCTCACATAGACGAGCAATACATGAAGCTTAGGTTGTCACGTGGCTCGTCTATACGGAACGAATGAATGAAAGTTGCAAGGATACCAAGATAAAAGGTTTGAGTAGATGAATAAAGGAATTCATCGCTAAATACAGCATCAAATCCAAATCCTCGATAATTGCGAGAGGGCCAAAAATTGCGAGGAAGACTGCTTCTATAGCAGTGAAGCTAGTCGTCAGGAAACCTCCTACGTCGTTCAAGAGCAAATCGGTATCGTTTCAGCAGAAGAATTCTTGCAAGAATATTGGTTCCCAAGGACGAGCACCAGGTGGGAATGCTGGTGTCAAGCCCACGACGACGAAGCTACCAGAGTCACTTGCAAGGTACTACAGTAGTTACAGGGTACTTTACTACTAGGACTTCTAGCTAAAGACTTCTGGAAGATGCACTAGCCCTTACTACAACTAAGGAGACGTCGACTTGTCCTCGTCAGTAGTGGTCTCATATAATGAGGATTATAGGAGAATCAAGACTCGTTGTGGGTGTTCATGGACAACAGTAAAGATTTGTGGCTCGTGGTCTAGAAGTTTGAGTTTGTGTAATGGGGTCATGAGCACACGGTATTGCAGTGTTTGCCTGATGTGAGTCGCTTTTTATTTTACAGAAGTTGTGGCTTTTACGATGTGTCACTCTTACTTCTTCCTGCTTACTACTTCCTTCTTAGGACCTGTAGATAAAGCAGCTCCGAGTCCGCTGTTGTACGAGTAGAATTGTTTCGCCTTGTGGTCGTTGCTCATCATCATCATCATCATCTTCATCATGTGACGACTCCGAGTTCTTTAGTGTAGTGATCAGCGTCATATTGTAGGAAGATTGACGTGATTCATCCCATTCGCAATCACTATGTTGGAGAATGCAGCTTAGTTTTCGGTCTAGAGGCTTGATGTTCCTTGAGCAGCACACAAGAAGAATCTTCAGCATACAGAAGCAGGACGTGTCTCTGACAATAGATGAGAAGTTACACCCGTTGAACAAGAACAAGAGCAGTTGGAGTAGTCGTTATAAGGAATTATGGAGGCTGCAGACGGACGCACTCGCCTCTCTGGTTCTTGGTACCGGAGGTAGTTGTAGCAAAAGGAGCAGCAGTAGTGATAGTAGACGTAGAGGAGGTACTAGTACAAGAAGAACAGCAGTTGAGGACTACCACAAGAGAGCGCTGTCGTGGACGAATGTGCCTCATCAGGTTCACAAGAGATGGCTGTGGAAGCAGCACCAGATCGAGAAGATTGACGGGCGCAATGAAAAAGAGGCCTTATTAGGGCAAAAAGAGCGCGACGACGTCCAACTCCAAGTATGTCGTCATGAGATTCAGAAGGAAAGGGAAAGAACTCAAGAAGAAGACGCACACGTACTAGAGCTGGAGAACTGCATTCCGTCTAAAACACAGGGAATTCTTTCAAAAACTGAAACTCTTTTTCGACATCAACACTTTTTATTCAGGGAAGATTACGCCGGAAACATTGTAGTGGTTAAGGCTTCACAATTTCAAAATATGTGTGATATGTCTAAGTGAATACTTCAGCTAGGGAAAACTCTCTAGAAGCAGTATAAGAAGATCTATCAGGCCGCCGTTGGACATCGATACAGTGCTCCGCAGCTTTTCAGCACTTCTTGCAGAAGAACTGCCGTTTGTAATAATTTGATCTTACCTACAACTCGTCGCGCCTGTTCCACGTTGAACTACAACTACTAGAACATGTTCCTTCGTTGAATTGTCATAGAAGAAGTTACTAGCACAAGCAAGCTTTCAGTCTCTAATATGCGTGTCGATGAGGCTGGACGAGGACCACTGGCTGGGCCAGTGGTCTGTGCTGCAGTCGCCATCACTCCAGGAGAGCAGATACCGGATATCAAGGGCATCACTGACTCCAAGAAACTCACAGAGGCACAAAGGTACTATACTATAACGTAGACATCAATATGATTATGAAGAAGAATGTTACAGATCATTGATGTTACAGAAGATTCAGATTGTTGTCGTGATGTTCTACAGAGGCACCCTGCATGTGCATTACCTCATGTTGGTGCTAGGCAAATTGATTCAGACTCATTCTCTAGTAATCGACTTGGACAAAAGTATAAGTTAGACAATAGCAACCAATACAGATTGTTGATTTTCTTCTTCTTTTTCGTCATCAGCAGGTAGCATGACGATGAAGTACCTATGATGCACATTGATTTTCTGCTGCTTTTCGTAACTATGGAGTATCATGTCGTGGCATTTCTACTACTGACTTAGACACATCAGGATTTGAATTCATTTGCTAGGTGATAAAAAACCACTTTTTCGAGGATTTCTACATATTATTAAGTACTCATGTTTCTACTACAGGGAAGAAGTCTACGAGGCCATCGTGAAGCATTTTACTTACTGGAAAGCGGTGGTTGTGCCTGCGACCAGAATCGATGACATAAACATCTTGGATTAAGGCGTCTTCTTGTCTGTTGTGGTACTTTGTTCCTCAAGCAGTCTTACTTTGTTCCTAAAGAAATCTTTACCCTTCTCTCTCGTGCGCAAGAAACAAGGCGACAAACGTTTCTACTTTGATAAAGTAGACCGTCAAGAGGCGTAGTGCATCTTCTTTTGTAGGAATAGTTATTTTCAAGACGAGAATAATGAGATAGATGGAGGAAGACCAAAGTTAAGTATCATTTTTACAGCAAATAAAAAACAGTCTGAGCCTAGAACTCCGAACAAGACGAACATAAAAAGGACTACCTAAGTATAGTACATCGTCCTGGATGAGTAGAAGAGGCAGACCTTCGTCAAAGCAAAAAAAAAGAGCTTACTGAGTATGCACTAATTTGATGTTGATAGATCTGATGGTAGCGCAAGGACGACAATGCATCGGCGACTGTGATGATGAGCCGCGCTTCTAATAATGGGCCACGTTCGAAGGCATGGTGTCTGCCGTGATAGGATTGGGAACCGACAAAAAGCTTCCTACGCCTGACCGCGTCCTAATCGATGGCCCTCATATCCCATCAGCGTGGACGGATAAGAGTTAAGGTATACTCCTCTGAATCTACATCTAAATCTGGGGCAGGAGCCCCTCTAAATCTAATCTAAATCTCCGAAAGTCCGTTTTCTTTGAAAGATAAGTAGGGTTCGGATGACAAGGACTGGAAGAGATCACAATCTTCATCAGACGGTTATTTATTTTCATTGCAACGAGTAGAAGTATCCTCAAATGGGGCAAGGGGATTATAAAGAAGAACGAGGATACATAACAACCTCTAACTATGGTAGGATCTTGATCTATTTAGGGTACGCCATGACTGGCCAGACTACTACTACTACTGTTTTCGATAGAGGTTTTCCTGAAGAGAAGTGTGGTTCTTCGGTACTAAGTGAGTATGCATATTTTCAACCACCTGGAGTTGTTGCTTGTAACTTGTTGAGTTGATGGTTCTTCTGTATTTTGATCCAAATGAAGCACAATAAGACAATTCTTTGAGTCGTGTTGTTCTAAATTGTATGAATTTGGAAAGCATGTACCCCTAGAATGGGTTTACTACTACTACTACTACTACATATCTGTGTCCTCTAAAACGAAACTTTTGAGGAAATTTGAAGTCATATCCAAGAAATTGTGATTATATCTCGTTTAATTCGAATTCATTTTCTGACAAGCTCCTTTACAGAAGCTTCAAAATCACCCAAAATATCAAGATGACAAGATCAACATCATGGTAACCTCCTATACGTATACTCAGATTAGAGCCTTCTTGGTATCACCTCGTATTTCCTTGAAATCCACTGAGATTCAGCATTCCTCTGCTTACGACCTTCGTTTTCACTCGTCTAAGGAACGAAGAAGATGAAAGCGATGAAGAAACAAGGATCCAAGATGCCTGATGGAAAAGACGAACCACAAGTCAGAGGAGAAGCAGGAGGAAAATCTTATGATCTGTTCTCTCAGAATTATCAGTATCACAGAGAGGGCCACAAGTGTTCTCTGCTTTTCGTCTTTGCTCTCCGTTATGTAACAAGACTTCTCGGCGCCCACCCCAGCTGGTGCGCTAGCCCTTTGGCCGAAGACTTTGGAATTGGAGTTGTCTTCTAAGCAAATCTCAAAGAACAAGACGGCAAGAACAACGATCAGGAAGGAGCCAGTGTTGTGCCTTTTAAGCCTCCACCTTTCGAAGTGGTGCCCGTTATCAAAGGAGACTCGAATTATGGAAGATTTTTTTGTCGAGAACGAACAAGGAGAACTACAAACATCCCTCCTCTTATCCCTGTTGATGTTCATCTGGTCCTATCTATCACTAACAAGTACTGGTAAGGCCACTTTTATAATTGATCGCAGCTGCCTCCTCCCCAGCTATCCAGCATGTTCTAGACTTCTATTGGCGAGACAAAAGATCAACTACAACTGCCGGAGAACTACAACTTTTGAAGATTATGATTAAGATTACTTCTAATGGCAAGAGTATTTGATCGCAGCAGCTTCGATTATTGCAAAAGTAACCCGTGACCGTATCTGTGAAGAGATGGAAGCTGCATATCCTGGCTACGGTTTTGGCGCTCACAAGGGCTACGGAACGAAACAGCACATGGAAGCATTGAAAAAGTTGGGAGCTTTTATGACTGGAAGATGAAAAGGATAGGCTTTTATGAAGAGCCTCGAAGGAGATCAGCACTAGCTTGTCTCCAAAGCACTTTCGGCTCTCGTCTCTACGGTCATCAGGAAAGTTAGCAACAGGGGCATACGCATGCACCCGTACCCCAAGATTGGGCATACTACTACTAACGACTACACCAACCGGACGAAGAGGATACAACTCTTCACACATGAAGATGATACTCGATGAAGATGATACTCGTGTTACCCACGACTACTTTTTTTTTGATGGACCGACAGAGAGAAATCTTAGCAGTTGATGTGGAGGAACTAATAGCCAAGAACAAGATCATGAAAGTACATTATCATTATCCATCATGATCTCTCAGGAGGAATCATTACAGACCTCTATTGGAGGATAAATTGGTGATTAACATCTTCCAACAGCGACCTCTTGCCAGGCACATCAGTCAATACTTAACTCCGTCAAAAGATACCTCCAGAACAGGTAAATGAATGAATGAATGACTTCTAACATCGGCCCAGAGCATCGACGAAGTTTCGGTCCGGTGAAAAAAGTGGTGGAATTAGAAGGAGGAGAGGGCAGTAAGACGATCGGGAAGAGGACGATCGAAGGATACGAGGGAGATGTCGAGCAGGTGGTATTGGAAAAGCGTGGCACTTCTGCAACTACATCTTTAAGAAGAGTTGTATCGTTTAGCAAGCCTCTCTGTCTCTTTTTCACTGATTTAAGAAGAGACTGTATCATCTTGCCGGAATAATGCAACATGATACAGTCTCTTCTTAAATCAGTTACTACAGTTGATACAGGCATTGGCTCAACATCTTTATAAGAAGAGTAGTAGTCGAGGCGGGTATCTATCATACTTTTAGAAGATAGTCGAGGCGGGTATTATACTTTTAGAAGAGGAGAGCGCGTAGTGCATCGTCAAGGTCACCGCAATGCATCAGAGCGCGTAGTGCATCGTCAAGGTCACCACAATGCATCGGTCCTTCTTTTGAAGTAGAGCAAGAGCATATTTGGAAGAAGTAGCACCGCGGTCCTCAATTAGAAGGTTGAGAGAGCTAGAGTAGGCAGCGAATTTTGCGGTTAGAAGTAGAAGCAGCTAAGGTCTTCAATAGGGTTTTCTAACCCTAGTAAGTAATATATTAATTAAGTATTGGACCACGACGTTGTAAACAAAGTACTAGTTTCTCTAAGTACGAGTCGGACAGGGCAGCACAAGAGAACAGCCACAAAAGAGCCTCCCCCAAATGAGGCATCGCAGAAGAAGAAGGCGAAGCAGAGGGACGACAAGGGAAGGGCTTCTTCAGTAAACTCAGCAGCAACGCCTCGACGAAAGCGACCGAGAAAAGGCGCTTCTACCAGCTCTTAAGGTTTCGCTTCTAGGTTTTTGGCTGTAAGAACGCAGACGGTTGTAGACAAGAAACTGACTTGCCACGTTACTAGGAGGCGTTCATCCGTTATGTGGGTGTGAACGTGAATGTAACTACTTGACTTACGCAGCTACAATCTAAGGATCATCTTTCACATTCTCTATATTTTTACTACATCTAGTACAGTCTTGTGCTCGTCTTCCTTTTCCCGCATCTACGGCTACAGTCTCTAATGCAGTGCAGCGGACAACGAGAATTCCTCTGACGACATCAGAGGACCCCTGAAGAAAGAGCACAAGAAGAGAACCATTGCGGAGAAAAAATGATAAAGAAGGTGTTTTTCGCATAGTACTTCTTCTTGTACTTACTAAGGGTGGCAATTATTCTACTTCGCATAGTACTTGTACTAGAGTTTTAGGCTTCCTTTCGCAGGGGCATGTGAGTGTGAGAGGAGGATTGTTAAGACACTACATTGACTATGAGGACCTACGTCGTTGCAGGGACTTTGGACATTGGGCATCGCAGTTGCAAACGTTAATACATCATGCGGTGATCATTAACTGCTACTTCGACGACAGTCGTCCATTTCAACATGCTATTCATCTTGTCGTGGCACCGCCATCATGGTCCTATAATAAGGTGGAGGTGCTGGTAGTTGTGCTGAACAACAACAATTCTTGTCTTCCTAGCAACATGTTACGATTTTTGTGTTGATGCACGTGCGTTACAGGGACTTGTTATTCCCTGTGTAGTTGAGGTGTGCTGGAGGGGACGATTAGACAACTTCTACTTTGTGTTGCTTGTTGAAGATCCTTAGGGACATCGTCTCTGCTTGTTGTAAAACCAATTTTTGAGTGCTGTTCAAGATCCTTAGGGACATCGTCTCTTAAAACCAATTTTTGAGTGCTGCATGCGAAGAGCAGCAAAATGGGAAATGAAAGTAAGCAGAGAGAGAGAGAGAGAGAGAATAAGATGAAAGTAGATGGAGGTGGAGGATAACAAGAGGAAAGCAAAGAGAGAGAGACAGAGACATGTAACTAGAAGACAGGCAGGTTACTCCCCTGTCTTCTTCTTAAATTCGTAAGTCCGGGCCACGACCCCGAATCAGGCCACGCGAGTACTTAAATGTTTGGTGGAGTTGGAGACAAGTACGCAACAAAAAAAATAATGCAAGAGAGGGGCGATGAAGAGGAAAAATGGCTTTAGGACCTGCTCCTGCTGGTGCAATAGGAACAATAGCAATTCTTGAAGTGTTTTTCGTATGATGTGGGCGGTGATTGTTGAGACAAAGAGAGCCTACAGAACTACTCCCACTCGGCGTTGGCCCCCCACGATGTGCGCGCGACCAGTTTTCTGTAGTTAGGTGTCTTCTGTGGTACCAGAAGTTGTATTGACAGGGGTCGTTTTTAGATGTTGTCCAAGAAGTCGCAGAATACAATTGTGCGCCTTAGCGATGTCCACTCGATATTCACCAGTAAAAGTGATGAGAGTTATCGTACCCACCTAAAAGTCAGAAATTGGCTTCTCAGAAAATGAATTTGAAAAAGATGAGATAAAACTGAAAATTCTTGGATAGTCCAAGAGTTTTCAGCTTTTTTAGCTCACCTTTATTTTTCGAATTCAAATCTTCCTAAGAGTAATATCTATTTGTTTCAAAGTTGAATTTCTTTGATTTGGTTGCTTCGATGATTTAGCTTTCAGCCCTAGTTACCAACTAACAACATCCTAGACAGAAGTGTCTGACTCCAAATTCCAGAGTCAAACTGAAGACTTTAATCTAGAATACGCCCAGTTTCAATCTAAATCTCTGAAATTTCTCTCAAAAAGCATGGAAATGGGCAATGCTAGCGGTATTATGGAGAAAAGAGACACTTCTAGTAGTCCACATTTCTTTATTGTTGATGTCACTCATGCTGAGTCATTGATCTAATCATCAGAGTCGTCTAGTCACCACGACACTATCTTCCTGCCTTAGCTGCTTGCTCTGATCAATGAAATAGGTATAGGAGCTGCATTTTCGAGCCGCAAGCATTTCTACGACGACTAGGACTGCGTCATGATCACAGATCTTCAGCTGGTTGTACAGCATAGTATCGATTGGAAAATATATCATGTTGCCTGCAGCGAAGAGGCAAGGGCGACTGGCACCGCTGTAAAGAAGGGCATGAGTGTCAAAAGGACTGAGAACGAGGACTGAATACTACAAGTCGCACCACATGAAGTACAAGGGGAAGAAGAATGCTGCAGAGATGAAGTGGCAAATATAGGGATGCATGATAGCACATATAGGGTCTTTTAGACCCCATAAGCGGGAATGTGTACACTATAGCTACTACCTCCATAGTACAGTGCGATCCCCTCTCGCCTTAGGCTTTTATATGACGCCTGCTACAAGCGGACGAGCCAGGACGAGGCCAACTACTCAAAGTAGCTCAAGTGGATTCGTGTGATGTTGAGAAGTTGCACCACGAGGAACAAAAAGTTGGACGGAATTCATCGGCTCTATTTGGGGTGGAATGCAATAGAAGCCGTTACTGGTTCAAGCGCGTCAAGAGGCGAAGACGAGGCGGATGAAGATTGTGCCAAAGACTTCATCTCGCCTCAGCACGTGGCAACAAGCATGTGCGTTCAAAGCGCAATTATGAACGGTCAGGCCGAAGTCATGAACTCAAGGCAAAGAACTTAGCCGAGTAGAAGCCTTCGCACGGAGCCAACTACTTAGATGAAGCCTTGAGTAGTCGAGTGGAAGCCTATGGGAGCAGTGCTCAGGTGGTGAGGACTGCGAGCTGTAAAGTAGAGGCTGAGCACAGCATGGTGAAGTAGCGAGCTCAGGTCGCCGTCGAGTGTGGGCTTTGTCACTCTCAATGATTGACACACGCTGGCACTCATCTTTGCTACTCAATATGGGCCGAAACACGTGCTGGAAGAATAACAGAATGCCATGCGTATTGGCCAGTAAAGGAGTTCGCAAAGTGCTATTTAGGAGAGTAGGAGAATGCAATACGTATTCACCAGTAAAGGAGGTGACAAAGTGCTAGGAGAATAGCAGAACTCGACGCATGTTGGCCAGTAGAGAAGGTGAAAAAGTGGTAGGAGAATAACAGAATGCCATGCGACTGATTGGCCAGTAAAGGAGTTGACAAAGTGCTAGGAGAATAGCAGAATGCCCTGCGCATTCACCAGCAACGAAGCGACAAAGCGCAAGGAGAATAGCAGAATGCCATGCGCATTCACCAGTAAAGGAGGCGACAAAGTGCTAGGAGAATAGAAGAACTCGATGCGTATTGGCCAGTAAAGGAGGTGGCAAAGTGCTAGGAGAATAGCAGAACTCCATGCGTATTGGCCAGTAAAGGAGGTGGCAAAGTGGTAGCAGGAGAATAGCAGAATTCCATGCGTGTTAGCCAGTAAAGGAGGTGGCAAAGTGGTAGCAGGAGCAGAGCAGAATTCCATG